>CM055067.1:121218-423718 GCA_029204045.2 Tillandsia leiboldiana | reverse complement strand
TATATATGGGATAATTGCCTGTGTACCCCTGAAATATGAAGAAATATTTGATTTACCCCTTTTATTTTTTTTCTTTCCAATATACCCTTCATACATTCCACCGTTATTAAAAATACCCCTACCGTTTTCCTTTGTTAAGTTAACTAGGGTTAAACTAGAGTTAAATAATAATCGGAGTTGAAAACTATCAGATATACCTATTTTGCTCGGGTTTAGGGTTTAGGGTTTAGGGTTTAGGATTTTTTAGGGTTTTAGGGTTTAGGGTTTAGGGTTTAGGGTTTTTTAAGGTTCTAGGGTTTAGGGTTTTGGGTTTTAGGGTTTAGGGTTTAGGGTTTTTTTGGGTTTTAGGGTTTAGGGTTTAGGGTTTTAGGGTTTAGGGTTTAGGGTGTAGGGTTTTAGGGTTTAGGGGTTTAGGGTTTTAGGATTTAGGGTATATTTGAAAGGGCAAAATAGTAATTACACACAGATAACGGCAGTTCCAAACGGTACACTAACAGAGTTTAACTTCAGGGGTATTTTGGAAAGAAGTTGGAACATAAGAAGGGTAGTTTTAATATTAGTCTGTTAAGAGGGGTAAATCTAAAAACAGGAAAATTTTTAGGGGTATGTAGGAAATTGCCCCTATATATATATATATGGTCTGACTACTTATACTTTTATGAGTAAAATCCCTTCGTACTCATAAGTTTCGGCTATTGGATGAAAGAATGTGCGGTTAGGATTATAGTGGTTCCCTATTATTTATACTATTTCACCAACAACCTAGTAAACCTTAGGGGAACCACTATCATCCTAACCGCACATCTCTTTATCCAAGGACGAAAAAGTTATGAGTATAAAGGGGTTTATACTCATAAGAGTATAGTAGCCCTACGCTATATATATATATATAATCTAGCTATTATACTTGTATAAACACCAAGCAATTGGTGCTTGTAAATTTTTTACCGTTAAATCTACTCCTTTTACTAATTTCATCCCTTAGATCATTCTATTTCACTAATCACTCACTTAACCCAAGAGACCTACTATCATCCTAACCACACATCTTTTCATCCAACGGCTAAAAACTTACCAGTATCAATGACTCAGTACTTTTAAAAGTATAGAAGCTCAATTATATATATATATATATATATATATATATATATATATATATATATATATATATATATATATATATATACTCCTATATTATTGATAGTACCGAAGTTAGCTCCCTTACTATAGTCTTATTTTCAATCTTAGGGTGTTCAAATCAACGATAAATATTTAATTTTTTTTTTAAAAAAAAATTATATTTTTTCGACATAGTTTACTTTACTTTATGATCAAATAATTTCAAAATTATTAATTTTTAATAGTTACTACAACGAGTTTGTAATTTAACGGCGTAAAAGAATCTAAATTTATTCAAATTTTAAAAAAAAATATTTTAAACTATTTAAATTAAGATCAATATCCTTAATTTTAAATTTAAAAATTATATTTTCAAATTTTAAAAAGTATTCAATTCTTACTGTTCATTTTGACATAATTTACTTACTAAGTAAATGACATAAAAAAAAAATTAAAAATTTATTCCTAGGAATTTCATAAATCCTATATCAAATTTAACGGTGTAGATTGTTGATTTTAATACCCTAAGATCGAAAATAAGACTATAGTATCGGAGCTCCTAACTATCGATAATATAGCAGCCTAGTTCTCTCTCTCTCTCTCTCTCTCTCTCTCTCTCTCTCTCTCTCTATATATATATATATATATATATATATATATATATATATATATATATATATATATAGTCCTCTATATAAATGATATAATATGACTAAAACCTCTAACTCGGCTATAGTATTTTGGATGGTAGCAAGATCCAAGAGGAACATGAGAGTTAAGCGTGGTAGAGCTAGAGTAGTTCTAGGATGGGTGACCCCCTGGGAAGTGGGGCGTCACATTGAGCTTCTATATTTTTAAAAGTACGAAGTCATTTATGATTGTAGATTTTTAGCCCTTGAATGAAAGAATGTTCGTTTAGAATGATAGTTGGCGATTTTGTGGGTGATTGGTGGAATAATATGATTTAAGGGTTATAATCAAATGAATCGATCTAACGCTAGAAAATTTATAAGCACCAATTATTTGATATTTTTACAAGCAACCAAACTCTCTCTCTCTCTCTCTCTCTATATATATATATATATATATATATATATATATATATATATATATATATATTCTAATAATCGGCTCTAACGCAAGTGGCAAAAAAAATTTGGTGATTAATATGCAAAATTTTAAATTTGAAAAAATTTGGTGGTCAGTATCTGAGGTTCCAAATTCAAAACCTAATTGCTTTAATCTCGACCAAATTTTTTTTTTTTTTAAAAAAAAAAAAAAGCAAAGGGGATAGTATATTATCTTTTTCTTAAATATATAGAACTAGACTATTATACTATAAATAGACACAAATTATTTGTGTTATTAAATTTTTGATTATTGAATAAGAGATGTGTAGTTAATTATATAGGATGATAGTGGCTCTAGGGATTTAAATGACTCATTAAAAAATTTATATGATCTAAGAGATAAAAATAATTAAAAAATAAATCTAACGACGGAAAATTTACTAGTATCAAATATTTGGTTGTATCAATCATATATATATATATATATATATATATATATATATATATATATATATATATATATATATATATATATATATATATATAGCAACCAAACTTTAAATATATAATAAATAGCTTTATGCACAGTATGAACATCATTAAATAATGCGAAATAGTTATTTTATTTAAAAATTTAATCTAGTAAAAAATAATATATTTTTATATTTAACAACCATTCACGTAGGTATGTACGTACGCACCTTGTGGGCGTTCCAATCCAAGAAGATCCTCCGGGCCGTCCCCCGGACCTCCTCGGTGCGGAACGCGGCACACTCGGTGAGGCGGTGCGTGGAGAGCACCTCGGTGGTGATGATGCGTCGCAGGTCGCGGAACAGGGGCCCGTAGTTGGAGAACTCCAGCGAGGTGTAGCCGTTGGTGAAGTTCTTCAACGACGGGAACTGGGGCCGGTTCGCAAAGGCCACGTCGTTCGCCGCGCTGAAGCACTCTTCCGCTGCCTCGCGCGACGCGACCACGAGCACCGGGCGGGAGCCGAAGCGGAGGAGGAGGACAGGGCCGTGGCGGGCGGTGATCGCCGCGAGGCAGAGGTGGAGCGGGCGCTTCAGCAGGTGCAGGTGGCCGACGATCGGCACCGACTGCGGGCTCGGCGGAAGCTTCTTGTTTTGATTGTTTCTATTTCTAGTTTTTATTGTAGAGAAGAAAAGATTGATGATGAATATGAATAGGATGGCAATTGTTATGGAGATCAAGTAGTAGGAGAGTGTTTCCATTGCTGCTGGTGGTGGGGGTAGAGAGTGTACGTAGTGTGGCTGTGTGGGCTATATATATATATATATATATATATATATATATATATATATATATATATATATATATATAGAGAGAGAGAGAGAGAGAGAGAGAGAGAGAGAGAGAGAAATAGATAAATGTAATGAATTGGTACTTAATTTTATAAACAATAGAAAACAACAATCTTAACCGTTGTAAAATTATCGTTTTAACCTCTAGCAAGTTAAAAGGCCACTTAATTCATGTCCAAAAAAAAATTAGATTGATATTTCTTCCAAAATTTACTCAATAATTTTTTTTTTTTTTTTTTACAAAATTTAAAACTACATTAATTTAGAGAAACTACATTAATTTAAAAAATAGATATTATTTTTTTTTATTATTTTATTTTTTTTTAGAGAAACTAGCATACTACCGCTTCATTCAAGTAAGAATTGAACTAGACAACAGAGTGAAACAACTGAGGCTTCATATCAGAAAAAAAATAAATAAATAAATAAATAAATCTGCGGAGACCCTAATTACAAAGAGAGGACTAAAGGGATATGCAGGATTGGATAGCTGCCAAAATTTGTTTATGGGGAGATTTTTTATTCTCGAAGATTCTATGATTTCTCTTCCTCCAGATTACCCACCAAATGGAGAAGAATGTTTCGCATTCCCTCCGACCTAGGGTCTTTGAGGGAGGTCACTTCCCAAAGCTCCTCTACCGAGGAAGAAGAGAGTAAGAGCCGTTTATCAACCACCAAGCTCTGCAGAAGAGATCTGGTAGTTTGACAGCACAGGAACAAATGGTCCAACGTACGTCTCAATATGTTCCCCACAAAGAACGCATTCAGTATCACCCGACCACCCTCACTTGAGCAAATTATTCTTCGTACGTGTTCTATGCTTCAGCAGCAACCACCCGAAAACTTTAACCTTAAGGAAGGTACGAGTAAACCAGAGACGGATGTAACTTCCATCCCCGACCCCACCGTTCTAGAGAATAGTGTATAAGAATTTAACATAGAAGGTTTTTGTTTTGGTCCATTTCAATCTCACTTCATCTCTTCTATTGGACAGCCCAAGATTGGCTGTCCAATAGAAGCATTCACTAACTTTGAAAGTTTTGCGCGAGACTTTATTGAAAATACGTGAAAAGGCTGAAGAAAATGTGGTCGATCCACACCAGATGTCTAATTATTATTTATTTATCATTATCAGTTTGATCAGTCAAATTAAGTTGATTTTGATTTTTTTACTTTTATTTTTTTTTCAGCTCTAGTTGATTTTTAAAAGCATCAATTATTTGAATTTTTGGTTGAAATGATTGATTCGATCAGCGTGATCTTGTCTATCTGCAGTATAACTTAATTGATTAGATACTTACTAATATTTTTAGTAGCAATTAGTATTTTAATCATTGTCACTTTATGGATCATGATATTACTATATTATTGTGATGATCCGGATCTTCGCAGAGCTATTGCAGCGTGAATTGTGGCTTCAGGAGACCTATGTTGTGTGATAGAGTTGGTTGTGCGCAAATCGGACTTCAGTATTAGACCCAGCGCGAAATTCGGATTAAAAATATCTGTCCGGATGCCTTCGAGAAATTTTAGAAGTGAATTTTGGCAAAAACGGATATCGGATCTGGACTCAGCGCGTAAAAACGATGAAAATAAACTATTTACTTGTATATTTTGGAGCCCGAACGCCTGAAAACGAATTTCGAGGCATAGGGTTACTGTTTCGGCGGCGGGCAACGCCGGGGGCGACGGGCAGGTGGTGGAGCGCGGTGGCGCGGGCAGGCGCGGCCGCGGACGCGGGCAGGCGCGGCCGCGGACGCGGGCAGGCGCGGAGAGCGCGGGCAAGCCGGTCCACGGGCCCGTGGGCGTTCACCGGGCGCAGCCAACGCCGCGCCAGCCATGTGGCGCACCCTGATTCGCCCCAATCAGCGCCGTGTCCGGCACTGATTCGCGGGCGCGTACGGCGGCACGCGGGCGCCACGCGGCGCCTCGCCATTGGGCGCGCGCCAACCGCCCCGTACGCAGGGGCGGGCCACGCGGCGACCCGCGAACGGCCCTCCTTCGCTGCGGCGGGTTATGGGACACGCGGCGCCCCGCTATTGGGGGGCGCCGCTGTTTCCTGTTTTGGCCGGATTGCGTGTGGAGCCCATATGTGTTTTAGCCAATTGTTTCTCTCTTGCCTATTTAAGCCACTTCCTCTCTCCAATTTCAAAATTTTGGAAGTCTTTTGAGCTTTTTCTTTTGAGAGGGTTGTTTTTCCCTAAGTCCTCCACATTCTGTAGAAATTTGGGAATTTTTGGAGTCCGTAACATCGGCGTTTTTCCCGTTTCGGCGCGCTTCGACGATTCCTTTTTCGGTGGTTTTCTCCGTCGTAGTTTCTTCCGTGGACTCCCCTGGACAGACCCGAAAGAATTTTTAGCCGATTTTTACGGCAGCATTTCCGCGAGAGGTAGATCTTCGATTTCCGTATTTATTGTTTCTCTCAGTTTGGGATTTTTAGTGTGTTTTCTGGATCATCTTTGAACCCCTTCCTTGCTGTGGAATTTTCCTGGACAGCTAAGAGTGTTCAATTTTTATTTCGGTGCTTGGTTATCGGATTTTTGTCTGTGAGGACTCGCTCAATATCTACACTTCATGAGAATCGCAGCCGTATTTTTCTTGAAATTTTTTGAAGAAATCTCGCAGGTGAAATTTCACTGTTTCGTGGACTGATGTGCGACAGTGATGTCGTTTTACTGATTTTGGATTTACCGTAGTGTTTTGCTCATATCTTAGTGACCGGGAGGAGTTTTCTGACGATTTTTGGTGCGTTAGAATCAGGGGAACCTGAGGATCACTCACGTTCAGTTTCAGCTTTGTCAAACTTTGGATTAGCGAGTTCTAGGTGGGTTAAATTTCTTCCAAAATTAGCGGACAGCATACTAATTCTACGTTATAGTATGTACGCATGATCAATAAACACTCTTTTTATGGACCAAGATGCAAGCATGAATACTTAGTAAATCATCCATCTCTTGTGATAACGAAATATTGGAACCTTGACTAACACCCCATCATATGTCTGCATGTATTTGACCAGGCTAGTAAAAAATCCTCACTTGGGCTAGTTTTCTTCATGTTCTAGTTTTCCCACACTTTGTATTATTTATTTCCTGGACTTGGAGTTTCTCATCGCCCGGTTAGCGGGCCGAGTGGTCGGGTTATTGTGGGATGCATTGACACTCGTGTCTGGAGACCGAATGGAATCTGAGAGCGGTTGCTAGTCTTATGTCGGTGCCGGAGCTGTTGAGTAAACGGTGATTCCGGATTGTCGAGTTTTCTCTGATCTTTTTGTCGTCACTGTGTTTGTGGCAGTAGTGTACTTGTGATGACAGGACCCTAAACCCAGACTATTTTGGACACACACATGATTTCAGTAAATCGATGTTTCCCTTCCGAACTTCGAAGGGTCGCCAAAACCTGTTCTTGTTTGATTGGGCGAAGGCATTAGCTCTTCGGGGTTTGAAAATAAAACTTGTTTTAACTGATTTTTTTCTTAAACAACTAAAATTCATTAAATTGGGTTTCTTAAATAAAAATAGTTTTGATAATAACTGTCATCTTTTCCTGCGAACTTCCCCGCCCGAAGGGGGTTTGATTGATCTGGGTTCGAGGGGCTGTTTCCATATTTGGGACGCAAGTTACGGGGGCTGTGCCTAAAACCTGCACTTGTTTGATAAGATTGTAGGTGTTAGTCTACCGGAACTTTCGGGCCCTGGTTGGTTTCCTCCGGATGTTTTACCGAGGGAATTGATTTGCCCGAATTATAAGGTTGCGTTTGGTTCGGGTATAAGAAAATTTTGGTTATTCCTGGGATAGGTATAAGTTATGGTATCAGCAGGAACTAATGTTAATTTATGTTTGGTTGAGTATAAGAGTTATACCGGGTATAAAAAAAATTGTGTTTGGTAAATTATAGAAGAATAAGAAGATTAGAGAGGATAAAAATTTTTATTTTCTATTTTGTCCTTTATGATATAATTATAAATTAAAGCATTTTATAGTATTAATCATACCTATAACAAATTTAAATTAATTTTAAAAAATTCAAGCTGTATTAAAAATTAATTATTAAATATTTATAAATGCTTATAAATGATAGAATATTTTATAAAATAAATTATAATTTTGTATTCATTAATTTTGAAACCATTAACTATTATATTAGCAAATATTACTACATATGGAGAGGGTTCCGGGGAAGTACGGAGTTCCGGGAAAGCTGCCTCGGAAAGCGTGCGACGGCAGGGAAGCGGCGGGGGTTCCAGGGAAGCGCGGAGTTCTGGGGAAGCTACCTCGTAGAGCGTGCGGCGGCATAGAAGCGGAGAGAGTTCCGGTGAAGCTGCCTCAGAGATCGTGCGGCGACAGAAAAGCGGAGAGGGTTCTGGGGAAGCTGCCTCGGAGAGCGTGCGGCGGCAGGGAAGCGGAGAGGATTCCGGGGAAGCTGCCTCGGAGATCGTGCGGCGGCAGGGAAGCGGAGAGGGTTCTAGAGAAGCTTGCTCGCTCTGATCGGATGAAGAGGAGGAATGATGGAGCTGGGAAGCTGCTGCGATGGAGGAAGAGGGGAAAGAGGAGGGAGCTGGGAAGCTGCTGCGATCGAGGAAGAGGGGAAACATGATGGAGCATGGGAAACCGTGCGGGGGCAGGGCATCCAAAGCTATTCCAGCTGGGGGTGGGAACAAACTGTTCCCACCCCCAGCTTTTCTTGTTTGGGTATAACTGGGGGGGGGATAACTCCTTATCCCCCCGTTATACTACTTACCAAACGTTGCCTAAAGGATCAAGAACTTCAAAAGGCGGAGCCTGGAGTCTGTTCTTGTTTGATTTGGGTTATAGGCATCTACCTATCGAGATTCCCTGACCCTTATGGTGTCGGTCCGTTCTGGGTCAGCTGTGAGTTGGGTATTCTGTGCTGAGAGTTGTTTGGGGACGATAGTCCCAAGCCGTTGAGTGTTTCAGACTGATGTTGTCAGTGTGGAGTTATTATTGTCGATCTGATTGATCGTGAATTTGGATTATAGCCTGCATGAGCCATATTGAGCTCGACAGAGATGCGCGGATACTTTTCTCGGTGGGGTCGCGCCCCTCGAGTACCGCTCCGGAGTTAGGCTTGTTACTTATCTTTCGCAGCTTGTCCACACAGTTCGAGTGGGACCGCCTATGTAATTCCCGTTCCCGTGGGGATGTGTGGTAGTAGGTTGGCGCAGGTTTGACTGGACCCTATGTGGCAGTCAATGTGATTGGGTTGACCGAGTATATTACTAGTAGAGTCGATGCATCATTTTTATCTGTATCACCTATTGAGCATTATAGATAGAGGCATGGTAGCAGTAGAGTTTATTTCCTGCTTACTTACTTTTCCTTATAGCATTGTTATCTTATGCTTCTAGTAGACTTAGTGGGCAGACCGTTGGTCTTGGAGACGGTACCCACTGAGAACTACGTGACGGTGTAGTTCTCACACCCTCTGTTGGTAACAGATTTTCCTAAGGTATCTACCCTTATTCCTACTCCTGTTGCTACACCTGCTAATCGGGGTAAGGGATTCGCGAGATAGTTTCCTACCCGTCCTTGGAGTGTAGTGGTACCCCATTTTGAGCTTTGTAGTATAGTCTGCTGGATCTTTTTGTAGATAGTTACTTTTGTGAGTTTTATTTTCAGAGACTTATATATTGTGAGGTTCAGATTGTACTATTTGGAGTTGTAATTTTTTTATTTCAGTAGTTTATTTTACAGTTCTGATATTGTGTAGTAGTAGTAGTAGTAGTATCTTTTGCAGGTTAGACGCTTCGTCTATGCAGGGTTTCCCGTATGGGCGGCGGATCTGTGGGCTAACCCGGATCGCAGTTTCGACTCCGGGGCGTGACAATTATTATTATATTATTATTAATATATTTTGATCAATTAAATTAAACTATAAAACTTAATTATAATTAATAATTAAAATAAAAATAAAAAATATAATAAATTTAAATTTTAACATGAAAGTGTTCCATGCTTGAAAGTTTGATAAGCAAAAGTGTAATTTAGTCTATTTTTTTAACTTTTGCATGAAATAATTCAACAAAAGTAAAATTTAAATAAAACTAAAAACTGCTGCTGTGACACTGCATTTAATAATATAATATAGTTATTTCTAAGTGAATTCAAGCAATTGGACAAGAGGTACCTCAATTATTTATTTTTAACGCCCAGCAATAATTCTAATGCGTGGGCCATAGATAGATACGGTTGAATGGCATTTCACTCCCATTGGCGAGTAGTGAATGAGTGAGAATCGCATCTCACTCCCGGTGGCGAGTAGTGAATGAGTGATAGGCCATATTGATTTAATTTAATAATTAATTTGATTTGATTTTTTTTTTTGTTTTTTTTTTTTCAGAAACAGGCACAGTTAGTAGTTGTAAAAATTTCCGGTAGTAAATTGTTTTGGGCATTCCAGTCCGAGAACATACTCTTCACTAATCCCCGCACCTCGTCGGTCTGCGGAGGCGGCGAGGCGGTGGGATGCGGTGGAGGTTGCGCCGCATGGGCCCGTAATTGGTGAAGCCGAGCATCGTGAATCCGCTGGTCAAGAGCTTCAGCGAGGGGAGCCGGGGCCAGTTGGCGAAGGTGACGTTGTTGTCGGTGGTGAAGCATTGCTCAGCCGCCGCGTGTGAGGACACGACGAGGACTTGGCGGGAGCCAAAGCGGAGCGGGAGCAGGAGCACGGAGCCGCAGTTGACGGGGAGGGGATGCTTCAGGAGGTGGAGGTTCCGGATGATCGGCTGCTGCGCTGGTGGGCTTGACGGAAGATTCTTGTATTATGTATTGCAGAAGAGAAGAGAACATTGATGATGATGAAAATGAGTAGAATAGCAAATGTTGAAATTAGAATACGGTCAAAATTTACAAATTATATAGTTAAAATATTTAAAAATTAAAATTAAATTGAGTTGTTATTAATTTTTTTGAATCATCCTTGTCAATGTCTGCTGGAGCCAAAATCGGCGGTCCACAATCGGCTTCTGGGGATGACCCTCGAAATATTATGCACCGCATACTAAAAGAATCAAGCTTAGCCGGATTCTTCTCAGTAACTCTCGCGACCGTCTAATCTAAAATAGTCGGATCGTGATATGGAGATAGAGAAAGAGACAAAATATGAAATAAAACAAACGGCTAAGAAACTAATTACATGGATTGTATTGAGTGGAGAAAGGAGCTACAGAAGTAATCAGGAACCAATAACCAATTACACTTAATCTACTTCTAGAAAAATAAAAAATTTAAGTTAATAAAACAATAAAGATATGAAAAAATATGGATGGTCATGACTTATCAGATTGCATGACTCTTTTTTTTTTTTTTTATGATTCGAATATTTATACACTTTTCAAATAATGTTTACCGACGCTAATTTGAATTATCGACGTAATTTGAGAAAAATCTTCATAAAATTCTCAACTATATATTTACTTTTGAATTGAAACCTCCTCAGAAAAAAATAATAGCTGCTCTTCCGTCCAAATTATTTTGGCCCCTAAAGTTTACACTATTTTATTTTATTTAATAACTTAATAATAAATTTTTATATAATTTTAAAAATATTAGGACGGCTATGGCCACTTTGGATCTCCATATGACTCCGTTTTCGCATCTGCCTATTCGTCGGTAAATATAAATAAATACGTAGACCAGCCAAAAATTTACAAATAAATTTTAAATATTTTTATATAACCTGCGATATAATAACTCATATGTAATTCATTCAACATGTTCATCTACTAATCTAATAATTACTCCTCGTTGTTATTGGATAGGTAACTGATTGTGAGTTCTAGTACTATGATAGGTAACTGATTGTGAGTTCTAGTACTATGTAACAAGGAGAGAGGAGATGATTGTGAGTTGTAGTACTATGTAATAAAGAGAGTGAAGGGAAGTGTGTGTCGTTTTATATAATGCGTAATAGCTTACGTAAAGGACCGATCGAAAACAAACAAACCGTGTTTAATGTTAGCTTATCATCGAATAAGTTAGCACGGTTTTATGAAACAAAAATTTATTTATTGTGGATATGCAATATTTGAATATGTCTTTAATCGTTGTAAGATGCGAGTGATTTTATTAGTTTAGTAAATATGAACGTCTAGTCTTTTAATTAGGTAGGAAATTAATTAAAGTGACAATGAATGGCCGAATGAAAATTGGAAGTGAGCTTCTAAACTTTGGAAATTATAATAGGACGAAAATTCTGTAATTAGAGCTTAACTCTGAAATTAGAGCTTCTGGATATTGCGAGTTTTCGTTACAACGGTTTGAAGTTGATCCTATCTTCTATTTTAAGAAGGAAAAAATAATAATAATTCAAAATTTTAAAAATAATAATTAAAATTTTAATTGGTACGTTTCGTTAAATATTTCTTAACTCATTAAACACATGTTTGGCCGAGCGCTTAGAGCTAGACTTATAGTGTGCTGTATATAGAGTTCCATTTGGATGCTGTGAATATTGTCTGTATGTTTTCATGCAGTTAGAATTATTTCTAATTTCATTAAATTTTATCCTCAGTTCTTATGTGATTTAGCTTATAATATAAATATATCTTTTATTTTGTAGATTAGTGTTCGAACTATAATTTTTTTAAAAGAGATGCCTTTTGTAGTACTTCACATTTTTTGAACCGCGACCGAGTTACGTAAATTATTTATATGTTTTATTTTTTTTTTCTCTCTTAATTTTTTAAAAAATTTTATAAATTTGCTGGACTTGATTTTTTCGATTTCTACTGCAATAGAATAAATACAAGAGATGAAACTCCCCACTAATAGATGCTAAATGTGCATTAAAATTCAACTGATAATTACCTTGAAACTTTGCATTTGAATCCAAAAATATACTCCATTTAGCTTTTCTTCACAATATATATATATATATATATATATATATATATATATATATATATATATATATATATATATATATATATATATATATTAGAAGAGAAAAGCTGCATGCTATATGGAAAAGTTGCTTGTTATCAATTTCGTTTATTTTTAAAAAAAAAAATAAATTTAATTAAAAATATAAAATAATTAGATTTCAAAATTAGTAACTCTAGTATACTAAGGCTGCGTTTGGAATCGGAATAGGCTGGAATTGGCTATACCGGGGATAAGGATAAAGTACGGAACTAGAGCTTAAACTCGTTTGGGATGGTTCCAGGGATAAGAGAATTTGTGTTTGGTTTAATAATGAGGAATAGGAGGGATAAAGAGGATAAGATGGATAAATTACCTTTTTGCCCCCAAGAGTTATTATGTGATAAAAATTGATTAGTTTGTTTTAATTAATGAATTAATAGTTTAAAAAAATAAAAGTAAAATTATAATCGTAATTAAAATATATTATTTAAAAATAATACATTTAATTTAATATTTAATTTTTTCAACTTAAAATTTAAATTTTAAATATAAAATTTCAACATTTTAATTTGAAGATTTACATTTTTATAATATTAATTTTAAATAATTAATTTTTAACAAAAAAATTTTAAAATTTCGCAAAATTTGTATATTTGCTAAATATTTGTAAATTTTTGCCCACAAGCTTTATTATGTCATTAAAATATTGTAAACTCGTTTTTCTCGTTTTAATTAATGGATTAATAGTTTAAAAAAATATAAGTAAAATTATAATCGTAATTAAAATATATTATTTAAAAATAATACATTTAATTTAATAAATAATTTTTTCAAGTTAAATTTTAAATTTAAAAAATAAAATTTCAACATATTTTCAAATTAAAATTAATGGATTAATGGTTTAAAAAAATGTGATAAAAGTTGTTAAAATCTAATTATTTCGTTTTAATTAATGGATTAATGGTTTAAAAAAATAGAAATAAAATTATAATCATAATTAAATTATATTATTTAAAAATAATATTTAATTTAATATTTTATTTTTTCAAATTAAAATTAAAATTTAAAATATAAAATTTCAACATTTTAATTTTAATATTTAAAATTTTATAATATTTATTTTAAATAATAAATTTTATAATATTTATTTTAAATAATAAATTTAAAATTTTATAATATTAATTTGTGATGATGAGAGTGTATTGGGAAGAGAGAAAGGAGGTGGGATGAAGGAAAAGAGAGAGAGGAGAGATGGATTTGTGATGATGAGAGTGTATTGGGAAGAGAGAAAGGAGGGAAGAGGAGAGAGAGTGAGGAGAGAGTTTTTATTAAAATAATATGTTGGGATGAGATAAAGTAGATAAAAAGGGTAATATGGTAAAAATTTTTATAGTAAAATAATAGGATGGGATTTGTTATACCAGTTATTCTCCTTGTTCTGGGTTAAGCAATACCAGACGGTTTCAAATGCGTTTGGAAGAATAAGAGGAATATCCTCGCTATTCCCGGTTCCTTTCCAAAAACAAACGGGGCCTAACTATCTAAATTTTTTTGTTTACTTGTCATGGGCGGTCATGGGCAGATGGAGTCAAATGCGTTTGGAAGAATAAGAGGAATATCCTCGCTATTCCCGGTTCCTTTCCAAAAACAAACGGGGCCTAACTATCTAAATTTTTTTTGTTTACTTGTCATGGGCGGTCATGGGCAGATGGAGTAGAAGGAAGTTCTAGAAGGAAGTTCTAGAAATTCGGGCTGAAGTCACTGGTTTTTTCTTAACTTCAAAAAAACAGTGGGCCCATAACAATATGGGCCGGTGTGGTTTCCATAGTGAGAAGTTGTAAACAAACTACGTGATTTGTAATTTCATTTCACCATTGGTTTACTATCTGGCAGTAAACTTAAGATCCAGAACGAAAACGGTGGTTCTTTTTTAAAAAGAAAATCTTTTGGATTCAAAAATGGTGATTAATTAACACAGTATTTATTGGAGCTTGGATTTGGTCCATATGCTGTGATTGACTCTGATAGTCGATTCGATTCGCAATGAGAAAAACCAATTTTGTTGGGAGACAACTTTTCATGAATTACTTTGCTTTTATAATAAATTCCTACAATAGTGCAGGTCTTGACTTTGGCCTTTGCAAGATAAAATTATCAACTGGGCCACTAAACAATTTGGTGGATTCAAGATCTTTGAGTTAAAGAGGATAAGTTAAAACAGTATTAGAGAGAATATTTAATGGTCTTATGAGGTGCAATATTAATTAGGCCCTTATTTCTGGGCCAGCTTACATTACATATTTCGAATTTTAAAAGGCATATTAGGCATTAGCTGTAAGCCTGCAACAATTTAAAACTGGTCCAACTGGTTATAGGCTACCCTTATCAGAGAGATTGCATTTGTGGGCAACCTCACTTAAGTTATCACCTGCACCAGGTGTATACACACATCTCATATACTACTGCATTTTTTAAAAACTATGATAGAGATCTATAAATTAACATTTAATTTATTAAATATATTTAATAAAATTTAAAGAAAATTATATGCATGAAAATTTAATTTAATTTTTTTTTTTGTATGTAATTGCATTTATTTTTTTATCATTAAAATTTAGCTGCATATGCATAAATTGAAATTGAAACGCATACACCAGGGGCTGGTAATAATTTCTCCTCATAGGGCCATTAAAACTGGTCAAACTTTTGTTTTTGGTCCATTCCAGATATGGCCCCCACGATTTTTTTTTTTTTTTATTTGGTCAAGGAATTAGAAGTTTGGATTCATTGCTTAGTATTTATTATTATTTTCTTTATATCCCTTCCTAATCCGCTCCCTACGTGCCTCCAACCCACAAATTTGAATCCTCAAATTTTCTTTTTCTATATTTTTTTTTGTTATTGTTTTTTTTTTTTGAAAAAAAAATAATAATAATAATTTTCTGTATTATCTTCAACAAAATCAGTTCCCTCCAGAAAAGCCGGCCTCCTCGGAGTCGTTTACTCTCCTCTGCGTCCCCTCTCTCCTACGAGATGAGAGGAGGAGCTACCACTAACTAATGAACTAACCATTTCTCCTCCCCTCTCCGTTATTCACACACACCATGAGGAGATCATCTCCACTTTTCTTCATTCTCCTCTTCGCCGCCATTGTCGCCATTGTCGCCGTCCCGCCGCCAGTGCAAAAATTCGATCCCCGCGACAACTACCTCCTCGACTGCGGCGCCCCGTCGAGCACGCAGCTCGACGACGGCCGCACTTTCCGGTCCGACCCTGACTCCTCCTCCTTCCTCTCCACCCCCGTCGACATCAAAATTGCAGCTGACGAACCGCTTACCACCACCGCTGCCTCCCCGCTCCCTCCGGTCTTCCTCACCGCCCGCGTCTTCTCCGACCGGTCTACCTACAGCTTCTTCATTGCGCAGCCCGGTCGCCATTGGATCCGGCTCCATTTCTTTCCGTTTCCGAATCCCAACTACAACCTCTCTTCCGCGGTCTTCTCCGTCACCACCGACGACCTCGTCCTACTTCACGACTTCTCATTCCAAACTGCCGCCGCCTCGTCCCCAGTCCTAAAAGAATATCTAGTGACAGTAGCAGGAAGCAGCTTGAACCTCTTCTTCGATCCGAAGAAGGGCTCCAACGCATTCGTCAATGCTGTCGAGGTCGTCTCGGCCCCTCCGAATCTCCTTCCGAACGCTACTACCGCCTTGGCGGCGGCTCCTGGTGGCGGAAATGTCGACGTTTCGAACAATGCCCTCCAGGTGATGTACCGGCTGAATGTCGGCGGGCCGCTGATCGTGCCGCTCAACGACACGCTGGCGAGAACGTGGATTCCCGACGCCGCGTTCTTGACGCTGGCGGCTGCCGCCGAAGACGCTCGCGTGCCGCCCGGCACGATAAAATACCCCGACGACAGCTCGCTCACGCCGCTCACAGCGCCGGCCATGGTCTACGCGACGGCGCAGCAGATGGCGCGGTCGAACACCACCGCCGCCAATTTTAACATAACGTGGGAGATGACAGCAGAGCCTGGGTTCTCCTACCTCCTTCGGCTCCATTTCTGCGATATTGTGAGCAAAACACTGAACAGCCTCTACTTCAACGTGTACCTCAATGGTCAAATGGGCGTCGCGAACCTCGACCTGTCGAGCTTGACGATGGGCCTTGCCGTCGCCTATTATAGGGACTTGGTGCTCGACTCGTCGGCGATCGTCAACTCCACCATTATGGTCCAGGTCGGGCCGTCCCCCGGTTCGGATTCCGGCGACCCGAATGCGATTCTCAATGGCATCGAGGTGATGAAGATGAGCAACAGCGCCGACAGCCTCGATGGCCTGTACTCTGCCAACGGTAAAATTCCGGGGGCTACTGCGAGCGTAGGTAAGATGATTTTATCGGGCGTCGGCCTCGCGATGGCAGTGATCGCCACGGCGCTCGCGATCGTCGCGTTCTGCCGCTGGAGATGCCGGCAGCGCGGCCAGGAGCAGAAGAGCAACAACAGCTTCACGTCTTGGCTTCTCCCGATCAACGCCAGCCAATCGAGTTTCCTCAGTGGGTACAGCAAGGGAAGCGGCTCTAGGAGCCGGTTCGGTTCTGCGGCGTCGCGGAGCAAGAGCGGCTTCTCCGGGCTCTTCGCGTCGAGCACGTACGGCGTCGGCCGCTACTTCACCTTAGCCGAGATGCAGAAGGCCACCAAGAACTTCGACGTGAAGGGGGTGATCGGCGTCGGCGGCTTCGGGAAGGTCTACCTCGGCACGCTCGAGGACGGAACCAAATTGGCGATCAAAAGAGGGAACCCGTCGTCGCAGCAAGGGATCAACGAGTTCCTCACGGAGATCCAGATGCTGTCGAAGCTCCGCCACCGCCACCTCGTGTCGCTTATCGGGTGCTGCGACGAGGACAACGAGATGATCTTGGTGTACGAGTACATGGCCAACGGGCCGCTCCGCGACCACCTCTACGGCGCCGACCAGCCCCCGTTTTCGTGGAAGCGGCGGCTGGAGATCTGCATCGGGTCGGCGAAGGGGCTGCATTACCTCCACACCGGCGCGGCGCAAGGGATCATCCACCGCGACGTGAAGACGACCAACATCCTCCTCGACGAGAATTTGTTGGCCAAAGTCGCCGACTTCGGCCTCTCGAAGGCGGCGCCTACTCTCGAACACACCCACGTGAGCACCGCCGTCAAGGGCAGCTTCGGGTACCTCGACCCCGAATATTTTCGGCGGCAGCAGCTGACGGAGAAGTCGGACGTGTATTCATTTGGAGTGGTGCTTTTCGAGGTGCTCTGCGCGAGGCCCGCGATCAACCCGGCGCTGCCGCGGGAGCAAGTGAACCTCGCCGACTGGGCTCTGCAGTGGCACCGGAAGGGCCAGCTCGACAAGATCATCGACCCGCAGATCGCGGGCACGATAAAGCCAGCGTCGCTGAGCAAGTACGTCGATGCTGCAGAGAAGTGCCTCGCCGACTACGGTGTCGATCGGCCGTCGATGGGCGACGTGCTGTGGAAACTCGAGTGCGCGCTGCAGCTGCAGGAGAAAGAAGAGGCGACGGCATCCACCGGTTGTGAGCCGTCGGAGAGCAATGCGAATGAGATTCCGATGACAAACTTAAGCAGTCATCGTAATGCCTAGATCGGCGGCGCCGCTGCCGTCTTCATCAACGGCGATTCTGGAACTGCAGTTCCGTCGCCGGTGGTCCAAGGGAGATGAAAGGTCTTTGATAAAATGCTCCTCATGGGCGAGGCAAAAATTATATATTATCGCCGGAACAAATACACTGATGGACAACGTGAGGTGCATTAATTAATTACAAATTGTAAGCAAATTTGTGTTGATAGAGAGTGATCTGGTGAATCCAGGAAAAGGAGTTACTTTAATGGATTTCTTAATTTTAGCGCTGCGAAGATGGTTGATATTATTCTTTTTACCTTGTTATAATTTCTTTGATTGTATGCATAAGAATGCGTTTGGATGTAATTTAGAAACATTACGTGATTGTTTGTAAACTTCTTAATAAGACGCATCGTAAACTTTATTTTTATTCTGATTGCGAGACTATTAGTGGGAATTACTCACCTTTCTATACAAACCTGTTATGAACTTGCCATTGTGTTCATCATGGTGCGTAAAATTATGTCAAGCAACTCGTTTACATGTACAATTCACAATCAAAGCCAAAATCATCACTAGAAATTAGCTAAGAAAAATATTGCATTCACTTACAAAAAAAATATAATAATATATTACTATTGATGGGTCAATCTAGCATTGGCTTGTTTGAATATTATATTTAGTACTCAGCTCCTAAATTATTTGCCAAACGCCACATCCCCAGGCACTGGGAGACTCGGGCTAACACCTCACCGACCATCTTATGACATCTTCCCCTACGTGGCTCTCACACATCGCCCCTGCTATCTCCGAGACGCTGTGGATTATAATACTAGCTTTTGTTCGTTTATCATCATTTTGATTTTTTTTAAAAAAAATTCAAAAAAATCACATTACTTGGTGTTGTTTCTAGAAAATTCCGTCAAACTACATAAATGATCTTGCCTGGACCAGTTCTGTAAAACCCAGGAAGCATTAACAGCTTCCTTCATGTTTTTCCTTCGCTTTATTTTGAAAAAATTAATATTAATAAAAATATAAAGCCCCAATTATTTTTGTTGGGTCCACAGATGACGTGGCACATCGGGTTCATAAACAACTTCCGCGTGTCCACTACCAATCCGGACGCGGCCGTTTTTGTTGCCATGTGCACGTCACCCCACGTGGCGATCACACGCCAAACTTATTTACTTATATCGGAGTGCTCCTCTCTCACTCCCGCTCTCCTCCCACGTCCTCTCCTCCTCGAGCGCGAAGTCCCTTCCCCTCATCGCACGCCCTTTCCCTTTTCGTCTTCTTCCTCCTCCGAGATCGAAAGAAGAAGAAGAAGAAGAAGAAGAAGAAGAAGAAGAGCTCGAGCGATCGCTCTTCCTCGATCACCACTCGGATTTCCGAGTTCTTTGATTCGAGCTCGAAAGAAGAGAAGCAAGAAGCGCTCGATCGATCCTTCTTCCTCGGATATCTCCTCTCCGATCTTCGAAGCGAGGAGGAGGAGGAGGAGCTCGATCGATTCGTAGGGTTGCGATGATCGTGTCGGCTTTGGCGACGTCGGTGGGGATCAATCTCGGCCTCACCGTCCTCTTGTGCGCGCTCTACTCCGTTTTCCGGAAGCAGCGGGGGAACCTCGAGGTGTACGCGCCGCGGCTCGTCGTTGAAGGGAGGGCGCGCCAGCCGAGCCAGTTCAACATCGAGAGCCTCCTCCCCTCGACCGGGTGGGTCCGCCGCGCATGGGATCCTTCCGAGGACGATCTCCTCGCATCCTCCGGCCTCGATGCCGTCGTCTTCATGAGGATCTTCATATTTAGGTCCTAAATCTCTCTCTCTCTCTCTCTCTCTCTCTCTGATTCTTCTGTTTCTTTCTCAGAATCGCTCTAAGTACAGATTTGTAGAAACCCTAGCTGGATTTGTTCTTATCTGAGCATTCTCTGGGGGATATCTGCCCCTATTCCTTTTGATCTTTACTTTGCTTCGCGATACGTAATTTAAGATGGATAGTGATTTCGAGAAACCCTAGACGGATCTTGATTTTTATATGAGTTTTATTATTTTATTATTTTTTCTTGTGGATTTTTGATGCAGTTTGAGAGTGTTCTCTGTTGCCGCGGTTGTAGGAATATTTATTCTTCTTCCAGTTAATTATTTCGGGGATCAGCTGCGCGACATTGACTTCTCCGATCTCCCAAACATATCGCTCGATTTGTTCAGCATTTCAAATGTAAAAGATGGTTCGAACAGGTAAATTGTGCTTACTAATTTGTGCCTTTTCATATTGGTGAATACATTACAAAGCCAATGATAACTTCTAAGTGGGAGAATGTGGTTTATCATGATTAGCTATTTAATTGCAAGAACTAGCTTAGGTTGTCGACATTCTAGATGATCTAGGAACCTCACTGAAAGCTGCTGGGAGTTGTTTAGAGGGAAACTTGAATGTAGTTTCGATTTTGGTTCACCTAAAGAATTATGTTACTAGTTGTGAAAGTCTGACTTCAATTTTGGTTAGATGATCGTAAGTTACAAATGTGTTTTCGTGCGCCTAAGATTCTGGGAATATCCTGTTTGCTTTGGCTATTGCATTGATTTTCTGATCAACATAATTCCTTTAGGTTGGGAATGTTGTGTAGATTTCTTGATTGATTCTCTGTTACCTGTTAATTGATGTGATCTCTAATCATAACCTGGTATAAGACTTAAAACATCGCTTACAATCTCCTATATTCGGCTTATTAGTCTTGTATTATTGTCATTGGCAGGTTATGGTTTCACTTTTCTGCTGCATATCTTATCACCGCAATAGTGTGCTATCTGCTGTATTCTGTAAGTAAATTTAATTGTTGCTTCCTTTTTCTTTTGGTGGCGAGTCTTTACTTGATTCTTCAGAAGATACATGTATCTCTCTCTTTTTTTTCCCCCAGTAGTTGGTATTCATTGATGTTTCCAATCAAATCACTGCCAATTTTATTTACTGACCATTCAACAAATGTTTTTGGCGCTTTTGTCTATTTCTAGTATTCTATTAGTGACACAACACTATTAGTTTCTTTCTGCCAATACTTAGATATTAGTTTCTAAATTTTTCCCTTCTGCAGGAATACAAGTATATATCTAATAAGAGGGTCGCCCACTTCATTGCATCCAAACCGCTACCGCATCACTTCGCCATTGTTGTCCGTGGTATACCATTGCGTGATGGAATTTCTACCAATGATACTGTTGAGAGTTTCTTCATGGAGTACCATCCTTCTACCTACTTGTCCCACACTGTGGTTCATCAAACAAGCAAACTTCGACGCCTAATTGTAAGGATTTAAATTAATTTTCTATATATTTGTATCTTCTGTATGATTGGATATATGATTGGATCCATATCAACTGATAATCATTATACAGGTTAGCCTCTACTTTAAAATTTTCTTGTCAAAGTATTTCAATCATGAAAAGTTTCTGGAAATTTTCTGCCCATCAGAACCAAGACTTGAACTTTTGTTCCAGTGGTCACTTTCAGCCATCAGTGTGAAATATATTCTTCTATGTATCTAAAAGCTAAATTATGTCTATGGCCATTACAAGCTCTTTGATGTGAAGAAATTGATGTGACAAAAAAAAGAGGAAATTGTGAGAGTACTTTTTATGCCACTTGCACCCAATTCTCATCAGAGATGAGCTTCAAAGTGGAAGAGCATGTTGATATAGAGAACTTGGAGTTGAAGTCGGAACATGCTATGTTGTATTTCTTTTTATGAATTGATGTTCACATTCTTGGTCAGTGTTTTATACTCATCTATTATTGGAGAAAAGATCTTTCCATTAGATCCACACATTGAAAGCATTCTACCTTTTGCATAAAGTGCTTCAATATAGAATTCACACTAGTTGAGTTGATGCTTAGGTTGTCCTTTATTGTAAAAATTTGTCGAGAATTTTTTTTTGTTTATTTGCATGTGGCACAAATTATTCTAAAAGATGCCATCCTTTAACATTAAAATTTTGAGCTTTTCATGATACTCCATGTCTTTTATCATTCAATTATAAATCTGCCTTTAACATCTGAGAGTGATGGCTTTGCCAATTCTTATCCAGACTGATTCCGAGAGTCTTTATAGAAGACTAACTCACCTGAAATCCAGACCACGTACTACTGAAAACCACAGAAATGGTGGCATTCTTGGATTTTTTGCACAAAAAAATGATCATCTGGGCCGTTACGAGAAGAAATTGGAAGATCTTGAAGAAAATGTGAGAATAGAACAGTCAGATGTATCTGCGACGGCAGAGGTGCATTCATTTTGCTTCCTATCTCATCAACTTAAGTGTATTGCAAATGATGGCCTGATATTGCTGAATATGTTCTTTCATTGGTGAAATATGAATTTTCTCTGAACATAAGGTGTATATTCTTTTGCTTGACTTTGTATCTATCTTTTCGTATTAGACTATTAGTGAATACTAGATAGGTATTTTTACATTGTTATGTTTTCGATATGTTTCCTGGACGACTGAGTATTCTCAATTTTCATTGTCTCCTTTATCTTCTCTGTCTTAGACTTCTAATGTAGAACTATTACCCTTTTTGGTGATATCACCAGCGTGAGTTTGGATTTCTAGTCTGTTTCCAGATTTTTCTGATGATCCACTAAATTGGGAGATTCTATTGATTGCAAAACAAAAATATTTATCATTATGCTGGGGTTGAACTTTTTTATTACTCCTGAGTCCTGATCTTACAAGTTTTTTATTTAATCTAAATATATTCATCATCGTACTGGTCCTCTTATTCTGCAGGCATGACACATCATTCTGACTTTCCAGAAGTTCTGTGAAAATTGAAAAGAAATGTTAATGCAGGTTTTATGATATTTAAATTGCAAATTAGTTTTTATACGTGGCGCAAAATTGGAGCCTCTGTTTTACTGATAAAAGGCAAAGTGTTTCTTGTACTAATTGGATGCTGTAGATTTCATGGCTCGATGATAAAATGTTAAAGTGTCGCCCATTTTACAAGGAACCTCTTGGAATTGTAGGGTCTGGGAAGGCAATATGTACGCTTCCTTAAACCCATTACTAGAGATGCTATGTCTTTGACTTTGAGCTTGCTACATCATGGCACATGGGGAGAGGCTGTAGTTTCCACTTTATATATACATATAACTAGAGTGTCATGAAGTTTTGTTGACTTTAGGAAGTACCATGTATGCATATATCATGTATGTATTGTGCATCGTATGGATTTTGATCTCGTCAACATGAATGTTAGAGAATTTTCTGTTCAAGAGTTTATTGTTGCAGCTCTTGTGGTCTGTTTTACTGATAAGTCTTGCACTCACACTGTAGGAAATTCCTGCAGCCTTTGTTTGCTTCAAATCTAGGTATGGTGTTGCAACCGCTCTTAAAATTCAACAATCAGACAATCCTACGGAGTGGGTAACAGAGGAAGCCCCTGAACCAAATGATGTTTACTGGCCTTTCTTTTCTATGTCATTCATGCAAAGATGGATTTCTAAGCTGGTGGTCTTTGTGGCATCTATATTCCTAATTATTGTTTTCCTCTTAATTACTGCATTTGTTCAAGGGCTTACCTATTTGGAACAACTAAAGACATGGCTGCCCTTCCTTACGGACATACTGAAGATGTACGTATTTGAAATTAGCATTATGCTCTATTTTTGTGTTCATTAATAATTTAATGTGCTTGATCTTAGTGAAACCGTGTTAATTCTTTATATATATGCTCCACTGTTGAAGCTGAAAAGCATGTCTTATCTTATATGATTTGTTTGAATGTGCATAGCATGTCATCTATCTTTTTTTTCCCCACGCTTTTGGATCAATAATACACCCAAATTGAAGTTGAACCACCACAAAATTTACTGATATAAATTACAATATTTGCAGAAGTGTTGTAAGTCAAATAATTACTGGGTATCTTCCCAGTCTCATTCTTCACGTTCTTTCCTCTTATGTGCCTCCAATCATGAAGCTTTTTTCAACCATGCAAGGATATATAGCTACTAGTCAGATTGAGAAAAGTGCGTGCGACAAAATGCTCTTGTTTGTTATATGGAGCCTCTTCTTTGCAAATGTTTTAACAGGGTCGGCTACCAGTCTACTTCAGATAATTCTTGATCCGAAGGAGATTCCCGTAAGACTAGCTATTGTTGTACCAGCACAGGTGAGATAATTTATCTCTTTTTTCATTTTGGCCCAGAAGTAGCTGTGCTAGTAGTTTTATTATCCAGGTGCTGTATTATTTAGCTTTGCGGAAAGGAATTATTTTGCCCCAGATTAATATTTAATATCATGTTCCGGCTAATAGCTCCTCGAGGCATTGTATATTCACTTTACGCATTTTGTAATGCTGTTATTAGGTGGCTAATTATCAGGACTTTAAGACATTTTATATTTACATCTTGATTTACTTCTTATGTCCATGTTAATAACAGAGTTTTTAACTTTTCAGGCCTCCTTTTTCATTGCGTATGTGGTGACATCATGGACTAGCTTATCTTCAGAGCTCACTCGAACTATCCCTCTTATTAGCAATTTGATAGGGAAGCATTGTTCATGTAAGGGTGATGAGGATGATGAACTCCAGATACCATCTATCTCTTACCACAGTGAAATACCTAGGATTCTCTTATTTGGGCTGCTTGGTCTCACGTACTTTATTTTGGCTCCAGTTATTCTGCCATTTATATTGGTCTACTTCTGCATTGGATACATCATCTATCGCAATCAGGTAAGTATGTTATCTCTTGGCCCCACCCTCTATCATACAATTTTTTTTTCTTCATTCTGTTTCATGTTTTATTAAAAAGACGAGATTTGCATAATTTATTCATTTTCCTTTTCCTTTTTTTTTCATGAGAAATAGGAGAATCTTCTGATAATATGCAAGTTACAGAAACTTTAATTTTATGCTCCATTTAAGTTGATTCATGTTAGTGTCGTTTGAGTATCTTAATGACTTATCCCGGAATTGTGCTATTCGTTTCAATGAAGATGATCTACTACTATTTTATTGAAAATTTTCTATATGCAAGCATGCTGGTGTTCCTGGTGTCTAGGCATGGGCCCAGTTTACCTTGAAGTATCCTTATCATTATGAATAACAGCTTAGATTAAGGATCTATACTGCCAGAGCCATTTTAGCTGTGTTACATGCTATTAGAGATTCCTTTTTTTTTTACCTGATATTTGAGAATTGGGAGATTGACTTTCAGCACACATACCCTGAATCCCTTCCAACTGGGACTTGCACCAGCAATCACATCCAATCCCTTCCCATTTCTTGCCTTCAGGAATCCTAGCAGTTTGTCTACATGCAATTGGAATTCTGAATCTGAGAGTAGATAATTTAGGTCTTGTAATGAAATTTAGAGAGTATGAGCAAATACTGAATGTGTAATAAAGATGATAGAAGTTACATGGTTAATGAAGTTAATCAATCGAAAAGAAAAGAGAAGTTTGTAATGTGATGGGACAGGATTTTCACATTTCTTACTATTTCTTTACATGCTTCTTGTTAAACTCTTTCATTTGCCTGCATTATTGTATGACTTATAGTGAATTAAAAATAGCGATTATTATGTTCTCTTCAATTTATGTTAGTGTGATAATTTTATGCAGCTTTTCAATGTCTACTCACCCAAGTATGATACTGGTGGAAGATTTTGGCCCATCGTGCACAACGCCACAATATTTTCTCTTGTACTTATGCACCTACTTGCCATTGGAATATTTGGGCTTAAGAAGCTTCCTCTCGCATCAAGCTTGATTCTGCCACTTCCCATGCTTACGCTCCTGTTTAATGAATATTGCAGGAAGCGCTTTCTGCCTATTTTTGAAGCTTACTCTGCTGAGGTACTTAAATTTTACATATATGATAACCTCCTATTGTAATCTGATTTGTACTTGTGTTTATATGTTGGTCACTAGGCTGCTGTTAACCTTTTTATCTGATTGGGTTATTTCCTTGGTAGACTTTGATAAAGAAAGACAGAGCAGAGCAGAACGATCCAACCATGGGAGAGTTCTTTGATAAGTTGGTCACTGCATTCCACGACCCAATTCTGAAGCAAATTCGCCGCTCCCCGTACTCAAATGAGCGTAACTCTCCTCTGCTACATTCTTCATAGATAAAAGTGATGAGTTCTGGCTATGAACAACTATTGAGCTCCGCAGTGATAAGTATTGATGGTTTTGATCAGCACTTGAATCTTACGGAACTCGTATCGACTTACTGAAGCATGCGTCCATCTGGTTCCAACCCTTTCGTCACTGTAAGTAGATGCTTTTGTGTGTATCCTTCTCGTCAGGTCATGTGATTGCCTTTGCCTATGATAGTGCCAATGTTGTGCCCACCATATAGTTATGAAATGGAAGAGAGAAGTATTTACATGAAATACTTTTAAGTTGTAAGAGCCCTGTAATTTTAGGGTAGAATATGGGCATGTGGGTTTGTTTTAGGTCTTGTTCCGTTCCACGAGGTTTTCGCAGCTCGGCGTTTTAGCTTGGAGCTAGTCTTATGAACTGCTTGTCTTCTTGACGTGTGTGCCACCCCGACAAACTGGATGTTACAGCAGGTATAAAAAATGGTAATGAGTAGAATTATCTCCTTTTTTTCTTTTCTTTTTTTTTTCTTTCTTTATTTCACAAAGGTTGATTGCTATTTCAACAAAAAGGTCAGAGTACACTTTAGATATAAAAAAAAATGTCTTTCCTCCTCCAGGTGGGGAGTGTCTTTTTTTTCCTTGTACCACAAATAATTCACTTATTTCAAATGATGATTAAATGTTATTTTACAGTAGAAGTTAATTTTTATTATAAGTGTACCGGGAACAGTCTATACACAATCTACGTTAGTGAATATTATGACTCAAAATTTTGCACAATTTATTATCTATTATTATTAACTGTTGCTTTTTAAAATGGAAGTTTGCGATTTCAAAACCGCTTATATATATAAAATGAAAACAATCGATTCAAACATCGCAATGCTACTACAAATCTCATCAATATGTTTTCTTGGTGAATTTTTGTACCAACTTCCGCTCAATGCCCAGTATTTTAAATGCTGGGACACTCTTTCACACATCGGTTATTAAGGCTAGAAAAATAATACATCCAGGGACAACAATTCGCATCATTTTAAGAGCTCATGAGGAACCTTTTTGGGCCAGATCAACACCCCAGCTAAAACAAAATTGACGTACAGAACATATACTGGCCCTCTTAATTCTCGGATGCAAGCCAATGAGGGCAATAATGAGTGATCCGAGTGCAAGTCCTCGTCAACCTCACCCAGCCAAATTAGTCTTCTGAGTTTCTTGCCAGACTGAAGACCAATGTGGCAGCTAGAGAAAACCTACTCTAGTGCTACAACACAGTTCTACCTCAAACAAATTATACCCAAACCACACAGTGATCCACCAAATAAGTACCGTAAAGCTGAAGACATGAAAGTAAAACCAAAAACTGGCACGATAAAACTCGCAAAAAGCACAACTACCTTTCAAAAATCTTGATGACCTAAAAATAATTTATAAGTCATACAAAGATGGGTGTGTTGTGGGGGATGGATTTCACCGTCTTCGCATGCCTCTTCCGCCACGTCCTCTTAAGGCCGCTCCACCGCGGCCACGGCCAGCCATCGCACTTGCAGCTGCTTCACCTTGCGCACTCTCAGACTGGTTTACCAAAACAGAAACGAGAGTTAGCATAAAATATAGCCCAAACAGAATTACACCTAAGTGTTGAAGAGGGAACATAACAAGAACAATGAATTGATTTATTTAAAAAGAGAGCAAAAGCCAACCATATCACAAACATTAACCATGCCGAACATATGGAAAATAATAGAAAATACAACTAAAAACCTTCCAGATGATTAGGAGCCAAAATACACTAAGACTTTCATTTTTTCATGTAAATATATAATGTTACCCACTGATATTCAATGAACCATGAACTGAGAAAAAGAGATAGAACGTTCATGGAATCTAAATTCTATATCTGACAGGCAAATGGTACCTTTGGGTTCTTAACCGTCTCATCCACACTCAGGATGAGACATGCCGCTTCAGTTGCAGCATTTATAGCATTGATCTGCAAATTGGCATTCATAATTATCAGCCAGATAAGATAACTGAAAAGTGAAGAGTCAAAAAAAAAAAAAAAAAAAAACAAAGCATAACATCATAATGCATACCTTAACAACTGCAGGTTCCCATACAAAGTTAGCAAAGGAATCTGCTATTCCACCAGTATTAATGTCTACTCCATAGTTTGCACCTTCACCTACAGTAAGCATGCATCCTTAGCGTCATCGAAGAAAAAAAAAACCATTTTCTGTGTCAGCATATTTAAGAAAAAAGAAAGAAGATTACCAGATGCATGTTTTTGTCTGAGCTTGTTCAACACATCTGTTGCATCGTATCCAGCATTGTCACAAAGTTGCCGTGGAATGACCTGCAAAGAAGATAAGCACAAGAATAAACAAACATCACTAACAGCAAATAACACAAAAATTATGGCATCATACAACCAATCCAACCTATAACATATCACAAAGAGAGACAGCTGATGCTGCTTAGTACACTATCAACAAGCAATGAAAATTTTATGAATGAACAAGCGAAAAAGTGTAAGGTCAAAGGACATTTCATATGGCTTGCAAAAGCTAATCATATATAAGCATTACTAAATCAGAATATAGAACATGGTAATTTTGCTGACAAAAACATTTTGCATGGTTACCTCGAGTGCTTTGGCGTACGAATTTATAAACAGTTGGGACTTCCCAGCAATGGTCCTCGCATGCAGCCTCAGAAATCGACTTATCTCCATCTATCATGAATAGTGGAAAGATCAGCTTTGAAAAAATATGACATTCCTAACAGAGTATGTGGGTTCGTGCAAGCATACATCTATAGCACCACCACCAGGGACAACAGTTGAATTCTTCAAAGCTCTCCTCACTATCATGATGGCATCATGCAGACTTCTTTCAGCTTCCTCAATAAACTGAACAATTATTTGCCGCAAGTTAATAGCACAAAAAGTATTAACTGTGTTAATAACAATGAAGCCTGATCAATCTGTAAGCTTGTAAAAGAAATACCTGATCTGCACCACCACGAAGAACTATAGTTGCTGTCTGACCAGAAGGGCATCCGCTGAATATATTAAACCTTTCATTGCCTACCTGTTTTTCCTCAAAAACTTCACAGGAGCCAAGAACCTTTGAGACACAAGGCCATCAGAAATCAATGACGATAAGTTCAAGCGGTATAATAATCTAGCATACTAATAGGAAACTCATGCACTACTACTAACCTAGCGCATATCATTCAAAGCAGCACATAAAAAAAATACAATAAATGTATGACTATAACCTCATCAATAATATTGTTAACAGAAGTCTGCACAGTTCCACCAGTTGCAGCAAAAACACGTTGTAGATCCTCTTCTGTCACACGACCAGCACAGAAAATATCCCGATCTGCAAAGTACTATAAACAGGCAAAAGTAACATCAGTGATATTTAAAGATATGTACCTACGAACTTATCTAATGACACGTGTAGCCTTCTAAATCAGAACCTTCTGATCTACACTTCAAAAACTTAATTTCTTGCATGTATACATCCTTAACTTCCTCTTTAGAAATAACTTTTTCCTAACACAAAAATACTTTCCCTCTATGAATTGAATGACTCCCCACAAGGTCAGAGTATTGGTGTGAGAAAGTACACTCAAAGATGGGTAGATATGAAAATACAGATTTCACAAGTATATATAGGTAACTAGATTGCCTTGCAGTAAAAGCCAAAAAATATAACACATTGAACAAGACAACATTGGCAGTCCAGAAAAGGCACCTGTGTTGCAAGGTCACCAATTGCCAACCGAGAGAGAACTATCTTTGCTCCACTTTGCACACACTTATCTAACTTGTCATAGATAATATTCCATTCAGCATCAACAATTGACTGATACTGGATTGGGTCTGATAATCTACAAATTAACGATAGATACTTATAAATGGTTGTAGTATAAGGACGGGGACAAATTGTAGAATCATCAAAAACTATGGTGAATAAACCAACCTGATTTCCGCATTTTCTTTCTCCGACTTCAATTCCAGTTCAATGTTCAACAAAAGAATTTTTGGATTCAAGAACTTCTTTGGTTGTTGTTCAAAACCGGCATAAGAAAATGTTTTCTTGAATGCAACACCATTGACAAGAAATGAATCTCTCATATTACCCCCAGGAACCTATTAAGGAAAACAAAAATGGAAATTGAATTGTAAAGTTTCAGAATTCTGAAGTCACATGTCATTATAAGTCTTAACAAGATTCAGATCATTCAAAAGAAGGCAGCTAGTTCATCAACCTCGTTAAGAAAATGCACAAAGTAAAAGAAAAACAAAAACACAAAGGTGCAAGATATAAACTATAGTGATATTAAAAATAGGGAGCTTACTTAAAATAGATCAACTCAACATGAGAAAACATTTGCAAGTTCCTCTAGTACCAACAAAGCTCATATCGTCCAACTTTTACATATAGTTGGATATTCCCTAGTAATATGATTTATACTGACAAAGATATATATCAGGTAGGTCCCAGCAAACTGTAAGTAACAGATCTCAAATGGCACTGCAAGATATGAATGCTCGAAAAGGGGGGGAGAAGGTTCAGGGTTTGAATCCTCTCCTACTGTGCAGATTTTGGCTAAGAAAAATTACCTTCCTTCCTCTGGAAAACCACAGATTCATTCAATAATTAAGTTAAAAAACAAAAAGCTCTGAAACAATATTCACTCTCATAAATTATTAGCACAATAAATTAAAGTGCAGCATCCAAAAAATACCATATTATAATTCTATACCGACGAGGAAGAATATATAGGAAGACAAAAGAATGATTTAACTTCTTTTTTACCACAAGTCAGATAAAGGAACACAATGAATAGTTTACAATAAACACGGTCGCTTGTTTTGCTAACAATTGCAACAACCTTAATTTCTTATGACTAACATCAACATTCACAAAAGCGACAGAGGAAACTGAACCGCTTAATTTCTGAATGATAGAAATTACCTTTTTAATCCCAATTAGATTAAGTCTATCATCATTGCCAATAGCAAGGACAGCATCCACAACCATCGATGCAAAGAACTCTTTCTCACCACCAATCAGCTTTGAAGAGAGTGTGGTGGCGGCACATTTTGCCAACAAACTTTTCTTTTCTTCCAGGCTTTTCCCTTCTATGCTCACAGCAAGTTCTTTGATTTTGTCGATTGCCTGTTACATGTTTCATATAGTTGTAAGCTCAAGCTTCTATAATCGACAATACAGGTAGGAAAAACATAACAGTACCAACCAAATATGAAGCTGTCCTGTAGCTTCGAATGAGATTCTGTGAATGAACACCATCCTCAATGAAAGGTTTTGCTTCCTTCAAGAATTCAGCAGCAAGAAGGACTACAGTAGTAGTTCCATCACCAACCTGCAGGTTAATCAAAATGGAAGACTCTTAAATGGTTTCCAATATCACCTGAAAGAATCAGCAGATTTAACTTTCTGGAACACATGAAGTAATTAAGTAACTGAGGTTAGACAAACTCAAGACAGACAAAGAAAAATAGCTCATGTCTACTTATGCTTCATAAGGATAATATCTTTTCTTTATGATTATTTCCACTTGTTTACCTTGGAAAAACTACCTTACACACTAACTGGTTTATCCTAAGAGTGCAAAGTTCTGCATTAAGACAACATCCATTATTACAATGATATTCTGCACACGCATAGGCATACATTTCTGAGATTTACAAATAACATAATCAAATTAGGTTGACATGAGACACAGAAAATATTGCATTAATTAATTAACAGGTTAATTAGTTGAGACAATCCATTCAATGCGTTACTGGCTTACTTCTTGAACGGCAAGATAATATTCCACTGTAACCAACCACGTATATCAATGAAAATGAAAAGTTACAGACCACATAACCAAAGGCCATGAATTGACCCTCACACCCTCATTTGGCACTTTGTAATTTACGATCCAAAACAAAAGCAAGATCAACTGTAAAAATAAGTAAATCGAAATCCATTTAACCTGAAATGCCGTTGTCTATCATCAGAACCCTAATGACTCCTACTGCGAACTGGAGTCGCCCTAATCATTTCTTGAAACCTAACAACTCCCTTCGGCGAAATTGAGTCTCCCTAAACATTTTTTTTTCCTAGTTGTTTGAGGAAAACCCTAACCCTAACCCTAGTCCTAGCCCTAATTGTTCACTCTGGATTCTTCTCGAACGACGAGCATTCGAAAAGATGGTGAGGGGGGGGCGCCGCTGCGGATACGCACCTCGGAGTCCTGGGACTTGGCGATGTCGACGAGGATCTTGGCGGCGGGGTGGACGATGTCGAGGAGCTTCATGATGGTGGCGCCGTCGTTGGAGATGGTGGTGTTGCCCTTGTCGTCGTGGATGAGCTTGTCCATGCCGCGGGGGCCCAGCGTCGTCCGCACCGTGTCCGCCACCGCCGTGCACGCGTTGATGTTGCTCACCAGCTGCGCCTTCCCCTGCGACGCGTCCGTCCCCTCCTTCAACAGTATGATCTGCGGTTGCTGCGCACAACAAAAAACCCCCAACGAGATCAACCTCACCTTCCGATCCATGGATCGATCGCTCCATCTAGAGCAACAAAGAGAGAGAGAGAGAGAGAGAGAGAGAGAGAGAGAGAGAGAGAGAGAGAGAGAGAGAGAGAGAGAGAGAGAGAGAGAGAGAGAGAGAGAGAGAGTACCAGCATCGCCGCCATTGGAGAGGTCGGAGAGAGGAGTGAGGGGAGAGAAAGGGAGCGAGGACGAGGGTTTTGAGTGGGGGGAGAGAGAGAGAGAGAGAGAAAGAGAAAGAAAGAGGAGAGGCGTAGTTTTGAGAAGATTCGAGCGATGCGTTTTAGGAGTTAAGCGGGATGTAAATGGGTCGATATGTGCCCTATATATTGGGCCGTTTTATAGTCCAATAGTATGCGATTATTGGATCGGGTTCCTTCCTTATATTGGGTTAGGCCTAGTTTGTTTTGGTCCTGGATCGGGTCAATCTCGACCCGAAACCAACTGTACCCACTTCAAATGGGCCTACTTAGACGTTAAAACAAGTTAAGAGATTTATCTTTCACTATCGTAACTTATAATTTTTTATTTTCACTCCATTTAAGATTATGACAATTATTGTGACTTTTGAGGATGATGTATTTTATCTGCAAGATGATTTGACAGAAAACTTTATTACCGGCCAATAATAAAATACACCAACCAAAATATTCAGCCATTTTAATAAATAAATTAAAGGACGACAAAGAACAAAGAAGGACAAAGTGGAAAAGAATATAGCGACAATTCAACGATATTTGATTATCGTAGTGTCAATTTGGCCTTCTTAGTGTCCTCATGATTCTTTACTTCTAGGTGGGTCCACATCACAACAATTTATTAACTGAAAGGGAGATCATACAAGGAACAAGAAAATTTTTCTTGTCCTGGGAAAGGTTGTGGATCTAGATATAATCATATAAGTATAATATTTTGAAGATCCATTCTAGTAGAAATATATTCCCAGATGAATAAGTTTGTGATAATCACCCTGTCTAGGGAAAACACTTTAAATTCAAAACAATGAAATTGAATGAAATTTTATTTTTAACCTTTCTTTTCTTTTCTTTTCTTACTCCGGAGATAGTACTCTTTGTCCTGTTTTATAACAAATTCTTGAGCAATTTGCTTTTGATTCTAAAAAAAAGTAGGAAGGATGGGTTTGTTAATGTGGTTTCATTCCATACGTAGCTCGATTGTCATGACTTTTATAATTACAAATCATTCTAAATTAGTGAGTTTTCCAAACTCAATCATATTCTAATTCTAAGACGTAATAAAAAATAATATATTTTATTCTCATAATTCTACCATAAAAATTAGAAAGAATACGTAATTCTGACGAAGCGAGTTATTATAGAATATTCTAAAATTATCGATTATTAATTATTTATTTCTAATTTTAGAATATCTGTATCATTCAATTTATGCCAGAGCAATTATTTCTTATCCTAAAAAACTTCCTCTATTAAAATTTGTGGTAATATTTTATATTTTTTTTATATAATATTTTTAATTAACTATGTCTAAGATAAAATATTTTATAATTAATTATTATAATATTTTATAAATAATATGAATATTAAAATATTAAATATAATTTTTTTTCACCAAAATATTTTATTTCATATATTATATTTTAGATGAAGTGTTGTTTATATTATTAAATATTACATATAAAAGAGACATATAAAAAAATAATATCGGTATTGAAAAAAACCTCAATATACTATTTCTATTATTCTCTACTATTCTTAAAAAAAAATTCAAACATATTTTTTTTTATTCTTCAGAATAAAAAAATTTCATACTAATCATAAAATTTATTTTATTTATTTTTATCCAAGAACATAATTTAAAATTTTAAAAATAAAAATATTTACTCTTCTAAATATTTTTTTATTACCGGCCTGAGTTTAATGGGCTTAAAAGTTATTCTATTTAGTACTCTAATAATTAGTACGATTCACATTCAACTGAAAATTTTTTATTTTATTCACTTTAGTACTCTAATAAGTTGTTTATATTTAGATATAAATATGATCATTTAGTACTCTCAGTGTGAATTAATATTAATTATAATAGTTGGAATGATTCATACTCAACTGAAAAATATTTTTTTTTTTATTCCATATACACTAATTGGTATATTTTTTTAACAGTTGATATTTTTAAAAAAATATGATAAAATAAATATTTTATTTATATTTGGTTAAAATATAAATAATAAATTAATATTAACAGAGAAATATATATAAATAATTTAAAATTTTTAAAATAATAAATATAAAAAATAATTGTTTTTTTATATTTTTAAAATAATTTTTTATTTTAAAATAATTTAAAATAAAAAAAAATTGTATTTAATTTATAATACTACTATTTATAGTCTTAGTTATTTCTGATATGAGCACAAGTAGTATTATTATTGCAATTCCTACCACATGTTTAACACTTTCCACTAGATAGGTACAAAATTATAAAACGGCAAATTAACAATTCGGTGGGGTTACATCAAATCACAAAAGTCTCAAATAAAGTAATGAAACGTGAAGCAATTGCACTTTTTTTGAGAACTGCTTTTGCTTTTCACAGTAAATGCATCATTACTCCGCTCTTTGAGCTTTATTAAAAGTAAAAAAAAAAAAAAAAAAAAAAAAAAAAAAAAAAAAAAACCAAAGCCCATGTACACCCCAAAAAAAAAATCCAAAACAAAAAAAAAGAAAAAAAAAAGAAAAAAGGTGGGGGGCGAAGGTGCGGGGGAGAGGAGGCAACTCCCACAGTCCCACTACACAAAAAAAGCGGAAGTTGCGGGGGGAGGAGATAATTAATATTTTAAGTAAAATAAAAAAATAAAAAAAATCTACTTTTTCTTCAATAAAAGGGGGCTTTGAAGTGCGTGCCACTGTTTCTGGGTCGGATTGTGGGGGCTTATTTATCGGCTTCTTCGATCTAGAGAGGTGGGGAGAGGAGAAATTTTCTTTTGGTGAGGTTTTACTGGGTCTCTTATTAAGAAAGGTATCATCTTTAAGTGTTTGATCATCTGGGTCATCTTTATTTTGTGACTAAATTTGTTCTTTTGGTAGTTAAAATTGTTGGGTTTATTATCTAGACTATGATCTGTGTAAAATTTTAAGATTTTGTTTGGTGAGAAGCAAAAAATTCATACTTTTATTATTATTATTTTTTTTTATGTCCTATGATCTTATTTTTGACTGAATTTTTGGGCTTTTTGTTTTTGATCTTTGATCTTTGATCTTTTCCTGCAGTTTTTATTTCAAGCTTCTGAGTGAAATAAAAAAAAATTGAAAACTACTCCAAAAATTTCCTTTAAAATTCATCGTTTCCTCTGTAATATAGGCTTGATCTGAGCGATTTGTTCCCTTTTACACCATGAAGAGGTCACATCCACTTTGGCTGAGTATTTCATGAATCTTTTATTAATTACAGGAAGAGCCTATTTTGATATGTATCTGGCACTCATTTGTGGTTTGTAACTATCATTATGGCATGATCTTTTTTTTTTCTGGCAATTTTAGTTGCCACAGTGAAGTTTATGGAATGTTGATATTGATGGGTTAGTCATTTTTGTATAAATTTCACTTAAAATTTCATGTATGATGCAAACTTTTTTAGTTAGTTTTTCATTTTTAGATATAAGCTTGACTTAAGATTTCAACCTTATACAGAAAGTATTATTGCCATTTTTTTTTTTTTTTTGTTTATTTAGACAAGAAGTTATATCCAATGAAGTTTCCTACTTCTGTTTATTTCATTTCAGGTTCACCTACTTACTGTAATTCACATATTTATGCCTGCTTTTCCAGAGAGGATGGCATGTCTCATGATCTATGCTTGTTTCTCTAGTTGACCTGTACAATTGTCGCGACAAAATGGGTTCTTGTGTATCAACATCAAATAGAACCCCCAGATCACAACTATGGTCCCTTAGAGCGAGGAAATGCTGCGGAAAAGTTTCTGCAGCGATATCCGATGAACCCGCTGTCAGGGGCAGTGATGCTGGTAATTGTTCTACTCAGAGTAAAATTGTTCGCGCTGAGTCTTCTGCGTCCAGTAGGCGGAGATCTGAGGTCTCAAATTTAACATTCCACCTCACTCAATTGCAATGGCATCGCAGTCAGATGGATTCGGGAAATGGTATTTTGATCTTAGCTTCTCTTTTTTAGTCTTCTTTTTTGGTTCAAAATTAGTTTTAGTTGCTAGTCGTATCGTTCTTTTGGCTTTCGTTTTCTCTTTTTCTGATTTGGTTTTGAAGTGCTTTTTTTGTGATCATTTATTAGTCTTTTATTTTTCAGGGTAATATCAAATCCATGGTTTCATCTTCTTCTTTAATTGGATGTCTAAGCTACATAATTTCATGATTAGAAACTTTAGTTTGATCTTCTTTGCTCTTTGATGCCAAGAAGAGGCATGGTTTGATTCTGTAGTCTAGATTATAAATCTAATGATGCTTATGTTTATTTAATTAGTTTGAGTGGAAATTTACGTCGACTGATTTTTTTTAGCTAATAGAAGTAATCACATTGTTTATCTTCTTTTTTTTTCTTTCTCTAAACACTAAGTTTTTCTATGTTACTATTACTTGCAAAATCTCTCCCTGTTGTAACTACTGCGGTGGGGAATCGTTTATTTGCAGTGTGAAGATGCTTAATACATCGTGGATTCTATGCATAAGTTTGAGAAGCTTTCGCGTGAAGATAAATTCCAAGAACTGAAGAGACCCAATGTTGCGAACCAATAAGGCTACAAAATTCTACGATATTGGGCATCCATTTGATGATTTACACCCCGATTGAGCACCTGAAAAAGGTATTTGATGAAATTAATATAGGGGAACAATTTTTTACCGTTGTAGCGTATGTAACCTAATTTAATGGTTCTTATTCCTGTGTGTTAATGAATTTACCCAATGCTAGTATACACCGATTGCTCGATGAACCATTGCATCTGATTTTTTTTCCTCCCCACATCTGGGTCCATGTCTCTCTATATGATTAGTTTGGTTTCATTTATACCAATGCGAATAAGGGTTGTATTTGTTATTACTCGGTAACTTTGATACTCTTCCACAGAACCTGAATGCTGTTTTAGTTTCTTAAGAAGCTCATTTTGTTGAGAAATCACAACCTTACAGAAATTAGACAGCTTAAGCTAAGAGTGCTTGTAAGAACTAGACTTTCATGCTGAGTTAGGAAATTAAACACAGAACACATATATAAAGACAGTTTTACGATTATATGGTCAACTTTATTCTTTCTAGCTAGGAAGATATAGGCTTCCCTAGTGACAAAAAATTTACAGATTCTTCATTGATCTTCATAAGGAGTCGAAGGCACCAATCACTAGGCACAGGGTGAGTCTTGGGAATTTCGGGTGGGGTGAAGCGGACCAAGTGCCGAATTCTCAAAAAAATTCGGCCCTAAATAATGTATAAACCAGGTATAACATTGTGTTCTTGAAGTACAAACCCTTTTCTCGGTTGTATTTGTTAGAAAACTATCACTGGAGTGTTGATCCTCTTTCCCACTTTTAAATCTGTAACGATCCGCCCCACTAGCAATAATAACTTGTTGGGTTCAAACCACAGCCTACAATTCTTAAGCTCAGTTATTATTGCTAGTGTTCATATCTCTTATATACCCAATCACAACTCCATTCTTATCCGATGTGGGAATAGTGGGGTGTCACAAAATCGGATGAAGCGGCTTAGTGCTTGTTTTGCTGACATCTAAAACGGTTTCTCTCCTTTAAGAAGCTGGAACTTTTAGGAGTTCTTGTTGTGCTAAGGAAACTAAGGTAAGCTTCTGGGCCTGAAAGCAGCTTTAATGTGATGGGTTCTTCTTTTGCTGCAGCAGGCAACTGGATGGGGGATATCATCAGTTAAAAAAAAGCCGTTAATGCTTCTTTGAAGATATTCTACTTAGATCAGTGTTTTTGAAAAAGCTCCATCCATGCCCATATTCAATAATCCTATCTGTTACAACAGCAACTATGTAATTAATACATTAATCCATGATTTATTGTGATAATAAATACAACACACCATGCAATAATTGCTTGTCATGGTCAGATAAAAAAAGCCAGAGAATGAGAAACCTAAACAACTTTTTATTCTTCTTCATTAATTCTTTCTTTTTACGCAAACAGTGCAACAGTTTATGTACACAATTTCACAAACATAAATTCCAAAATCAGTGAATGAGGAAAAAAGAAAGAAAAATTCCTATATTTACACACAAATAGTTATGTACACTTTCTCATTATCAATTCTAAAATCACTGTGGGAGAGAGAAGAGAAATTTCTTACCAAGTCGTCACAGTAGTTAGCGAGCCAAACATCTTACCAACTACTTATTCACACACACACACACACTTTTATGATGATCATAAGCCCCATTTAATCCGCAATCGCTGCAATGTATGTATCCATGCAAGCCATTCACCCCACTATCATCACCGGTATTTACGGAGGGCTTCTTCGAAAAGCAGCTAAGCAATCTCATTCTTCTCGGTAAGCTGATATTTTGAGCTCTAATCCAGTGCTTTGGTGGTGATAGTTATCTGATGCGGGTTCAGCAGAAACAGTATTACTGCTGCTGCTTCGAGCTTTCGGAACATCATGGTTATGCCTATCTTCGTATGTAGTTAAAACTGCTTTCGGGTCCTTTTTAGATCTTTCGACTTTTTTGCGAACATTACATCCCGTGTTCGTGCACTTGTAGTAACTCCTAGAGATTACATCAATTTATGGATTAGATGATTACATTAGAGTCAGCGCGTCGAACAAGATGCATGGCCTTTTGGTTTAAGTTTCATGATTTGTTGATTACTTATTAAGAAATACCCCAAACTTACTGTAATTATCCGGGCAGACATGAATAACAGCTTCTAAAAAAGTGCTGTTTTGATTCTCGGCTCTTCAAAGAAGCATTAACAGCTTCTTTTTCTTTTTGGTTAAATTCTTTTAATAGTTTTTTGCTGCAGCAGAAGCAAAGTTGAAGAGAACACCAATAGTAAGCAGATAAATAGAAGAATTACTCTACCTGGGGTGATTATTTCCTTTGACGTGTTTCTGTCCGTATTTACGCCACTTATAACCGTCATCCAGAAGATCAGTTTCACTTATGGTTTGCAAAATGACCCTTCCTGTCGTCGTTACCGTTCTCTGAGAAGCCGATTCCATGGATTCGGTATCTTTGTTTCTGCAAAGCAGAGAAAGAAGTTTTCAGACACTGTTTACCTCATAACTTGCATGTTAGTTTTGCTATGAATTCGCATTGCTACCGACATTTTAAGACCACTCTTGCTATCCCCTTCATTTATCGCAGCTCCATCCTCATCATCGTCGGTCGAAACAAACGAGTTCTCGAATTTGGATTCAGTATCATTGCTGTCGTAACCACCTTCTTTGCCCCGCCCCCCATTTTGCGAAGGTTGATGGTTGTGCTCCCCCTTGTAGATTATCTCCTTTATATTGCCGTCGAAAGAGCGCTCGACTAGTTTCTTGACATCGCATTTGGCGGCAGAACATTTGTAATAGCTGCGAGGAAACTCACCGCCCTTCACCTGCTTCTGTCCGTACTTCCTCCATTTGTATCCGTCGCCAGGTGGTTTCTCGACGCCAAGATTCGACATCTGAGATGCCTTTTCCCAATAGGGATCACTGACCGATTCGAACGCGCCATTGCTTTCGCAGAATAGCTCGTAATTCGGCGAGATGAGTGCGGTCGGCTGCGGAAAGGGGTTTAGTAGTTCCTGAGGCAGAGAAGATTGATATGCTGGTTGTGGATATGCATAGGAATCTGGCTTTGCCTGCGAAGAGTAAAGCACCTGCTCAATAAAGATGAGGCATTTACATTTTGTTTCTTTTCCTGAAAATCATCTGAGAAAAGATACTACAGAAGAGACCAAAATAGAAGTAACACTGTTGTTTTTTTAGTTTAACTAATCAATATCATTGCCAACCTTTTTCTACCTTGATGAATTGTGCTTGAATTAAAGGGGCCCAAATCAGGTTTTGTCACACATTATCGCGCCGTCGTCGTCGCTGTTTATGAACTATTAAAATTTTAAACTATTAAAGAACGGTATACAAATAACCTCACCTCCTCCGAATTCAAATACAAATCACACAACTATGTACTATAAAACATAATCAAAAACAAAATTTAAGTCCTAAAAACTTAGCATACGACACCAGCAAAGCAATTGTACTACACTTTCGATTCGAAATTTACAAATACAGCACAAAAATAAGAAAAGAAAAACATAAGAGTAAATATATGGAAACAAAATTCAAATATTAAACTCTGAGAACTTAATTACCTCATAGTGTAAGGTACGTAACATGCTTGGAGCATGCATCATAGTAGGGAGCTGTGGATGAGGAGGCGACGTATATTGCCTCCGACCAAAATCCAACATCGATTCTCCGCCTAAATCTGCGGCGGCGGCCCACGGCAGCGGAGGAGGATCTTCGGTGAGAAGCTGCGAGAAGGATAAGCCGTAGAAGCCCAGAGTTGTTGCTGCTGCTGCTGCTCCTGCTGCTGCTGCTCCTTCTTCTTCTTCTTCTTCTTCTTCTTCTTCAGTAACAGAGGTCGAAAACGGTGGCCGCGGCGGCGCCAACGAAGATTTAGGAGCTCCCTGATCGCCCTCTTGCATTTGAATTTTTCTTGTGTTTTTTTTCGTATTGTTGTTGCTGTTGTTGTTGTTTTTTTTTTTTTTTTTTTTTTGTATTGGAAAGGTTGGATATTAAGTAACTTTTTCTCTTTCCGTGAAGCGATCGAGATGATGTAGTTTTAAAACTTCGTGGAAGTGAATTGGAGATGTAGAGAGAGAGAGAGAGAGAGAGATATCTTTTGCATATTTAGCAACCAATAGGAGTGTATATGCGTACATATATTCTATATAAGAACCGTGTGGGCCCAACTCTATTTCAGCGAGAAAACCTGTTCGCTGCACCGGGTGTACGTGTGCCTGTCATACACCAACACCTCTAAAAGCTTAGAGGGGGTTTATCATACATATACACCCCATTTGGATATACATATTTCCCAAAAGGTTATTGGTGCATGAAGATAATCATGCACTTTGATAACTAGCACGTCGATCTAGCATCGAACCGCCGAGATATTATTAAAAGTTATTACGCAAGAGAAATTTTTTTATATATATAATTAAGTAAAAAAAAAAAAAGAGAGATGAGATAGGGTGATCGTGAACGCAATGACTCAATATTATTTTTATTATTATTATTATTATTATTATTATTATTGAGATTTAGTTTTTTATTATTGTAGTTTAGTTTATTTATTTTATGAATAAAACGGATAGCATACTATTTGTTTTTCTCTAAAAAAAAAAAAAAACAAACAAAACACAGGTGGTGGGGGCAATGCCATGCACCAGGTGCACGCATTAAATTCTCTCCCTAGTTGAATTTTTGTTAAATTGTGAGTTTACGAAAAAATGCGATATATTTACATATATTCTAGCTACATTATTATTATTATATTTAAAGAAACAAATTGCCATTTCTTATTCTCTACCATTTAAATAATACAAAAATGTTGCGTTTAAAAAACCACTGAAACGCGTTTGTATTGCAGTTTTCCTTGCAATTCCTCATTATTAATATTAATAGTTTTCAAATCAATTTTAAAATATTTGATGTTCTTTTCCTCCAACTCATATTGAGTTATTATTGTATTCGTGTCCCAAAATTCGATTATTTTATAATCTTAAAATCTAAGAGCATCAAAACCCAACAAGGGTTTGAAATTTAGACCAGAGGATAAATTTTACAAAATAAAGATAAATTAGTATAGTAACCAACGGCCGGATAGATATTACTCAATATTTTATCTTATCTAAAAAATATACGGATCGATATTACTTAAAATTTTATCTTACCTAAAAAATAAATATAATAATAATTTTAAATAATAAAAATTAAAATATAAACAAAAAATTAATATTTTAAAAAGAAAAAAAAACATACTATTTATTTATTTACTTGAGATAAAGAAATATAATATATACCCAATTACGTAGCATTTCGCACATGAATATTTGAACAAGGCGAAGCATGTGTTTACACTAATAAAAGTGTACCTACGGTAAATCCCCAAAAGCGTATAATAAATCTACGTTTCCGAGTCCACTTTTCATGCATGCATTAAATACATAAAAAAAAAACGAAAAAAAAAAAAAACACAGAAGAAAAGAAAAGAATTAGTTGCAGTTCATGGTACGTAGATTTTAAGATTTATTTTGGTTGATACTCGTAATAAATCTTAAATAATGTTTTCATTTATTAAGAGCAATCCCTACAACAGGTAAGAAGAAAAATGATATTCACACTACAACTTAAAAGAACATTAAAATTACTTATAACCCTCCAAAAAAGAGTATAATACATAAATTAACTTTCTCAATGCTCATATCTAACAATTAAAAACTATAATCATCATAGGAGGGAATAGGAAGGAAAATGATGAGCATGCAATTTTAGGCAAAAGAATAATAAGTCAATAAACCCCCTAATGCTCTATAGAAAAACAAGTGTTCCAAAACTTGATCAAAAGCACATAGAGGTACGTACAGTGCAAATACCTTTGCATGATTGGTTATACTTTTCTCTCATAGAAGTAAGTCGACGAGACCGCCAAGCCCTCGACATCATAAGTTCGGATGAGCCTCTGCCGCTCATCCGATGACTCCATCCAGCAGAACTCTAAATGGAAGGATTGCGATTGCGCGACGCTCTTTCCAATGTCGGCTGGGCATCCCAGGTACATCCCTCCGGGTAATAACGTCAATTGGAATCCCCCGTCGAAGGAAACTAAGTTACTGTTCACTGTTCCCGTCCAGCGCACGTTTGCTGTCGTGCCAGTACTACCGATGGCGGTCGAAGCAATGTCCTGGACGAGAATTTAAGAAGAGTTGCTATAACTTATTTGCAAGAGAGAATGGATTTACGATGGCAAGGAAGGATCATGCTATATAGTGAAAACAGTTGTAAACCAAGATGAATATGCAAAGTTTCTCGCTACACTGCGATTAGAAGCATGCTATCCCTAGCTGGACAGGAAATAGAAAATTCTTGAGTTTGGTTGTGAAGCAGATTACAGAAACTATTGTAATAATTACAAAGAGAATTGGATAACAAGGGATAGCAGAATTCCAGGGTTGTCTAGTAACATATCCTAGAACCAGTTTAATTGAAAGCCTTTTTTCTTCTTCTTTTTTTCGTTGGCAATATTACATGTTTCAATTGCGAAAGCAGCATACCTGAATTAGCTGACCATTGCTGTCCATTTCAAGCAAAGAAACTGTATTGGCCTTAGAAATTGTTGCTCCATATACCCCACTTCGTTTAGTTACAGAACGACCCTCCCACCGTCCAAGAAGTGCACTTATCCTACCCGGGATGTCCTAATGTTTATGAAATAAACTGAGTGAGATGAATAAAACCAAAGTATGTTTGTGAAAACAATGGTCTTGCATAATCCATTATACGTTGGAGCTAAAACATGTTATATATATTAGCAGTACAAATGACCTTCAGTTAAGATATGCTAACCTCAAAATCACATGAAGAAGAAATAAGTGGCGCCTCATCTCCTCGTTCTTCGAGGAAAATAAGAAGCATTTCAAGAAATCCTTTTGGGTCCATTACGTGGAAGGCTCTTGCTCGCCTATCTCTGCTGAGAGAATAGAGGCAATTCTCACATACAACAGATGGCTGACGAGAAGGAACCTTCAAGTTTCTGCAAAGAAGAAAAATATGCTTCAAGATCATTATGCCATGATAAAGAGCTGTTCTAATTATGCAGCAGAGCAACCAGCTACAGCTTGTATTAACGATGGCTGAGAGCGATCTAATTCAGAAGTACAGAGCAAGGCAGACGATCCATCAATCCACTCAAGCATTAAGATAATCAAAGAGAGCAAAGCCGCAGCATAGGAAAACAGAATTGCGACTACAAATTCTTAGTAAAAGACACAACTACTCGGTAAACATATTTTAAGCTCTAATTTTCTTAAGAGATAACTCTACCTGTGCTAGGCTTTGCTAAACTCTCCCTTCATAGCTATGCTTGTCTTAAGGGGGAAGAGGCTACGCATAAATGCATACACGATGCACAGATACATATATACACATACATACACAGACGTAGATATAAACGTCTGTATAGATGTGCGCATGTAGATTGCAGGCCAAACTTTGAGGCTACAGGGAAAAATTAACCTGGGAGATTCTTCACCAGTGTCATCTTCTCCAAGCACGCCTGCTCGAAGGACAGCGTCCAGCATCCCAGGAGTCTGGTACCTCAGAGAAAAGGCCTTCTCTTTTGGGAAGAATCCGATCTGCGCACTAAACGAAATTGCTCATTGGAAAAGAGAGCGAAATATACATGAAATTCAACAGCTGAAAAAAGTCAGATAAACTAAAGCATTAATTATTGGGAGACTTAATTGTTGCGAGTGGCGAGTCCTTATCACCTGTTGATATTTGTCCACGGTGAACATGTTAATCTCCTTGATTTTGTACTCCGTCCATTCAGTTTCAGCATCATAGCCTGCGATTGATGTTCTCGAAGGAGGTTGCTTGATGTATAGCCTACAAAATACATAGTAAAACTGATGTAAGATCCAACTACTAAATACCGAATCTTTAAATATGGGTAAATTACATCATTGGTCACCAAATTTCAAATGAAATTTCAATAAAGTTAATTGTTAGGTTTCATATAATTTTCCAAACAACATGATAAATTAATAGGAAGAGATAGGAAGAGATGATGATATAACTAGTAATCTATAGGAGATGATCTGACTACTAATTCAGTTTTCAAATTACCTTGTCAATACGACGTAATAGCTAACTAACAGTAAAAATCAGTACCACACGATACCAGTTGTTCAAAACTAGCAGTAATTTTTTTCACAAGAGATTATCAATTTTCACCATAAATAAGCATAAATGTAAAAAAAATAAAAAAAATAAGAGAAAAAACATAATTCTGGGAAACAAAATGGAAAAGAAGAAGTGCAGATTCTCACGTTTGAATTAGGCTGATGAGCTCGTCCTCCCCGTACGAGCTTGCGGAAAGCTTTGTGCTCACATTCTGCAACAAATTCCCGTTAGCATCGAATTGCTGCAATCGGAAAAAATCGGAAAGAAGTTATCAGATCTGAACAAATGTAAGGATCGAAATTGATGTGATTTAGGGGTACTGACGTAGAAGGAGCCGTTCCATTTCCCCAAATTGAGCTCAAAGAAACGATGCAAATCGATGGTCATCGACTCCTCGTTCTCCTTCAACTCCTCAGTCTCCTCCACCGAACGATGCAAATCGATGGTCATCGACTCCTCGTTCTCCTTCAACTCCTCAGTCTCCTCCACCGCCGCTCGAATCCCTCCGAAATGGTTCCGGAGACGCGGATTCGGGAGCTCGACCGGGCCTATTTTAGGGTCGGAACAAGCAAATCCAGCGGCAATGGGGATCGGGAGACGACGACTTGTAGTAGAATCCGGTCTCCATCTCGAGGGTTTCGATGGGAATCGATGGAGGCAGTTGGGGACAAGGGCTTCCGCCATGGGAGAGCCGGCCCGGAGAGGTTGGGGAGTGAGGCGCTAGAGTTTCGCTGCTACAGCCTACTACAACTACCGCGTGCTTTTAAAACCTTATCCCCATTTCTCCGCGGGACTCGGGACTCGGGAGTGATCATTAAATGGGCTGGCTAGCCCAAAGGCCAAACCCAAACATGAAATTTGCAGATTTGGGAAGGGTTTGCTCGGCCCTTCGTCTAATTATCATATTTTACATCCACTTTATATATATATATATATATTCCTTTGGGTGTAATTGTACGATCCTCGTGTCAATATTATAAACACAAAATTGTCCTCTTTATCCTAACAATATACAAGACAATCATCAAATAACTTCACTACCGACCAACTAAATAAGACAGATTAAAGTTTGTTTGTAATGAAACCCATACAATACAACATACACAGATAATCATAGAATAGTATATAAGACAATCCTGGAGCAACAACTAATTGGAAGATCCACCGTAAGTAAATAATTCACCGTAGACAAGCAAATTACAGCGAGAGTGATGGGCCAAAAAAAAAAAAAAAAAAAATTTCTAGTCACACCAGGCAATTTAAGGATGGGTTCCGTGCGATTCAACACCAATCCAGGCTGAGAGAAAAGAAGTGATACAAGTAGAGAAAGACCACCTAATTATAATATCATATCATCCGAGTCTAACAAATAGCAACGTGTGAACTATTACAAGTTCTCCTTGCTTAATAAGAACAAAGAACAAGCGCAGACAAACAGACAGAAGATGATGGGCCTACTACTTTGGCCCAATGTCCTTGAGAGAACAGATCTGTTCTTCGCCCATCGCGGACATCACGCTCACCACCAGATCCTTCCCTTCAGCAAATCCATCTTTGATCTGTCAAACAACACAACAAACCGAAAAAGTCATAAGCGAATGACCGAGAAAACCATTCCGGATCTCCAACATCTCGAAGGGGGGAGGCGCGAAATCATGGAACACCCCTTAGTTAGGGCTCTTAATTGCCGCACTGCGATGTGGCATCACACTCTAATGTGTCATTGCTGAAGCTAATAATCAGAGCTTCTATGTTTATGCAATACTGTGCATAAACCCACACGAGCAAAAAGAAAAAAGAACTAGGATGACGTCAGTTTCAGTAGTAAGGATAGACTGTGTTCTATGCCCTAGGATAAGAATATTGTACAACTATCAAGAGCCTATAACGTCACGAAACTTGTAGACAACTTGGCAACATTTTCTCCCCTTAATGCTTTAACACACTACAAGATAAAATATTGGATAAACTAATCTAAACTACTAACCTGCGTGAGCAGGCTATCGTCAGTTGGGAGCCTCAGGTCATCCTTAGTGTTGCCATTTTCAGTGAGGAGACTCACCTGTCATTCGCATCACATGGTCAAAATATAAGATCAAACAAATTATCAGGAAAATGTACACAAGAAGGAGGCAAGACATACAAATCCATCTTCAGATATGTCGATCAGCTGATAATCAGTGCGATTAACATGAGGCACCTGCAAATACAACCAAATCAATTCATATATTCTGACAATTAGCAAGAATTCAACTGGCAGGGTCGAATAAGAATTGTCACAAACATACATCACAGTTGTGGGACGAGGGCACAATATCTTCAAGCTTCTTGGCGGTGAAGATGTCTATGCCAACAAAGTGGCACTTTGCATGTCCGTGCTTTCCAGTCTTGGAAGTGGAAACCTCCACAACCTAGAATAGCAATTACCAACAAAACAAATCAAGAGTCAAAACAAAAAACAGGCCAACATTCTGAAGTACACATTACCTGTTAAACTTCATTTGTATAAGATATAACCCCACGATATATTAAGATCAATTGACAGAAGACATACTCGCACACAAATATATTGTATATGCAGGATACATGACTATCGAGATATAAGATGTCGAACACCAAATATGATGACACTCAGATGAAATTGAATAACAGCCCCCACGCCTAAATAGCAGTTCCTCCTCGTAATTATAGACAACAGGATCCTAAGCTTCTAGCAACAAAATTGAATTTCCAAATTGCTATATCTCTTCGGCGCTGGGATCAATCATCATAGAATATTGCAACTAGCTATCATAACTTCACAAATTATGGCTATTCAAATAAGCTTGCCGATAACAGAATAATTAATGATGCAGAGGCACATCCATACTGTAACCATGAACTTCCACAAAGGGCATGAAACGATTTTCTATACACTTGCCACATAAAGAAACACATCATAAATGATGAAACTGAAAAAATAATAAAGCATCAATCTAGGCTCTAGAAGCTAAATCAAGCAGATAAAGAAAACAGCTGTAAAAATGCAGATAGATTTTACAAGGCATGAGTACCCCATTTTCACAAATTAATGTTTAATAAGCTTCCTTGTGTGGACAGACTCAAATTTTCTTTCCCACACATAAAAGAGAATGAACAATGTTTCTGCAAAACAAAACAAAAGCTCCAAAAGAAGTTACAGAAGAAAACTAGACAAAGATAATGATATTTCAATAGAGCTGAATACGATTTGGCATTGGTGTGCTAATAAACCCACATTTTAACTCCATCTTTAACAAAATCATTACTTAATTGATTTATCAACAATAATAGTAACACAGGTGGGTCCGAACAAGATCAGATGTTTACTTACATTTTGTAAAACATAATTTCAGGATTTCTAAAACTTTATTTATCATGTAAAAATAATTTCAGGATTTCCAAAACTCCATTTATGACTATTTTTTTTAAAAAAAAATCCCGAAGTAAAAGATGATACCAACCAAGCACATCTAAAAATAAACAGCAAATGATTTTCCAGTACTTGAAACTATATTTAACACTGAAAAATTAGCATTCCGGTTTCAAAGAGCCAAGCCAATTTCCAAGTTCTTAATTCGTGATTGATATCATTCGATTACAAAAGAGTAAAGCAATCACTGAAATAAACTCGTAATGTACGCGCATAAATTCTCAAGAATAATTATCAATCCCAAACAAGCCAGACGCATTAGATAACACAAAGAAAGCCACTAAATCCACCGACGTAGTTCCAAAGCCAGAAATACCCTAATTAGTCATGAATTTTAGCCATGGATAGATCAAAGTATAGATCGTAGAACTTCTGTCCAAACAACATTAGGGTTACTAAATCACAGTATCCTGATCAGCAACTAGAGAAGTTAAAACTCAAAAGGAGGACCATTCCACATCACAGGTAAAGCACGAATCGCCATTTCTAGACCGATTAAACAAGCAAAGAATCTCAAAAAAAAAAAAAAAAGAAGGTGAATCAAAGCACAAGATTGGATCGGATAGATCGTAGAGCAAACCTTGCAGGGTCTCGCCTTAATCACAATGTATCCGTTCTTCCGGATTGTTCCCGCCTGCTGTGGGTACGTCTTCGATGCCCCGGCATCGGCCTTCGACTCGAAATGGTGCTCCTCGTCCGACATGTTCCCTAATCCAAAGAGATTGAGCTGTAAAAAGCATTAGATCGCAACACGGATAGAGATCTAGATCGAAATCGAGAGAGATGAGAGGGAGGGAGAGCGAGAGAGAGAGTTACGAGTAGAGGAAACGGAGGAGGAGGAGACGAGGGAGGAGAAGGGGTGGAGAGGTAGCGGGAACCTGACTCTTAATGGCGAGGACGAAGCACGGATTCCACCGCGACCTAGGGTTTCCATAAACTGCGAGTAAATAGCGCTCTCGCGTCCGGCTTGGTGACCGTCGGATCGGGGGTGCGCGTGGACGGTGGATCGTATCCGCACGTGTTGCGTTTCAAGTACGCTGGGAACCGAACGTGGGTCGGCTTCGTGTGGGCCCCCACCAGGCCCATTTAACGAAGCGGTTCATCAGACCCATAAACCTGTTTGGGTCACATCTTTTAACCGGATGTGATCCGCACAATTTGTCGAAATAAATAAATACTCACTACCACTAACTACTAAGTCCTTATATATATATATATATATATATATATATATATATATATATATATATATATATATATATATATATATATATATATATATATATGTGAATGGTTTAAACAAAAGTAAGGCAAATCAGTTCCCAAGAACAAGAGTTTCAACCAAACAACAGAGAATCTAGTTTGCTGCTTATTTTGTTTGGTCCAAGCTGACCAAATCTTACAAGATCTGGTCTTGTCTCTATGTTACCAGTTTATCTTAAACAAGTTGTATATATTCTTATCTGGATAGGATGCCTGAAGAGGAAGCAAGAAAATATTTCTTCTGCAAACTTCCTCACCTGGATTTTTCTGAAAATGATACACTAAACCATTCAAGCATCTTTATCTTCACCACGAAAATTATCATCATCTCCTCTCTTATACCCATACGTCCCTATCATTTTTCTCATTATCACAGTAACAGTTGAAGACAATAAGATATTAAGTGTCTAGATAATTAATCGTGTATACAACAAAATATTCTTCCTAGTTTCCTGCTCAAAAAGAAAACAATGAAGTTACAACACAGTTCGAACTTCTTTGGGTTTTTCTCCCATATGAAGTCCCCTACGCTGGCGATGTTCGGGCCAAATTCTCCATTTTATGTATGAATATCTGTGGAGCTTCCTCTCTGGCCCAAAAAGATGAAGATAAAGAATTACAATTTACAAATCAAAATTGATGAAAAAAGTCACTATTTTCCATTTGTCCAAAAGAGAGTACACAAAATAGACCAACATCATTGTATTTAGCATTAGAATGATCACAGGAATTGAAGTGAAGGTCATTTTTAGGATTAATTCCTCTTTATTCATAATCAACACTTCATCGTGGATCCACTTAAATAGTTTATCACATGCTTAATTAGGTGATAAAGTTTTCATATTTCTTGAGAGAATGTATTTCATTTGGTTTCTTCAGCAAAGAGTACAATTATTAGATCAATTTAATACTAGCTGATGATGCGCGCAGTAACTATAATATTAGAGAACTTCTCAAGAAACTATAATATTAGAAAGAAAAACTAACACTTCATTTGCTTCGTGGTATGTGTAGCTCGATGCAACTGCCAAAAGCTGACCGTTATAGTTATAAGTCAAGGATGACACACTGTTCGGGTACCTCGGGAACTGGAGAAAAAAGAAAGTTAGGCAATTTTAAAGAAATTCGACAAAGAAAGAAAAATACCAGTCTGGAAGTAGCAAGATAAATTTCGCTATTGAATTTAGTAAGAACACAGCATCAGATGCTTTGGGAAAATTCTTACCCATCAAGAAAGAAGAAAACAACATTACTATGATTTAAGATGCCATCATAATAAAGTAACGTTTACATAGATGATGCGCAAATAATATGACAGCCATTACATGGTTTGACCGAGAGCATGCGTAGTAGGACACGAAGTGGAAAAACTTAGAGTATACACTGTGTGTGCAAATATTAGACGCAGATATAGTGCAAACAAGAAAAATGTAACTTACTGTTGGGTATGTATGTGTTAAACATTTAATAAGAACCATAACATTTTCCTTTTTGTAAATAGCATGACACACACTACATATAACATGGCAGCATCTCATGATGAAAAATCATGGTTATTAAGGGAGTAACCTCGAACAGCTTCTTTTTGCCTTGAGCATCCCACATAATAGCATGGCCTTCGTTATCTCCAGTAACAAAAGTATCGTAGCTGAATAAGGGCATGAAATTTCATGTTTTGTATGAATGTGAAAATCATTCTTTTGAGAACAAGAAGCTGTAGCATACCATGGATGAAGACCAATGTCATTTATGGCAACCAGATGGAACCTTCCGTTTTTTGATTTCGGATGACAACGGAAAACACATCTGCCAATAAAATCCAGGAATTCAACTTTATATATTCAATCAAATTCCCAACCACCCATGACATCATATTGAATCCAAATTCCTTAAACAATTTTTTAGGTATGTGTTACAGCATATGGAGACCCCTTCAACTTTTGTATGCTTTGATTTGAGCTATAACCATTAGATGAATTAATGGCTCCCTTAGGTACCAGCCTTTAACTTTTAAGAAACTTAGTAGTTTTGTCAGCTAAAAAGCAGGCAAAGCTATTAAATTTAGAGGAATCAGGTATCAGCCATTAACTAACCCCGTCTCATTAGTGGGATCAAAGTACTTCAACGCAACACATCCATCAACTAACCCAGTGACATATCCTGGAAAATTAACAAAAAAATCATATTATCCGTAGGTGTTTGCCCATAGACGAGGTTCAAATCAGTAAGCTCCACAGTGTCAATTAGTTAAGTGATAAAAGCGCATAAAGAAGTACCTTGACACTTCGGAAATGAACGAACACATCTAATAGGGTAGTCCGTAGACAATTCTTTTGATTTAACTGGTCCGTATAAATTTCGCAGATCATGAACATCTACTGTTGTTCCACCAGCTGCTAATAGATATACCCCACATAATGCCATAGACCACACATCTGAATCTACAACTTTTGTGCATCCAGAATTTCTGCTTCGACGCATGTCCCAGAATTTCAACTTCTTGTCGAGACTAGAAGTGATTATTTGACCTGAGAATCAGCTATGGTAGGTGTAATGAACAATAGGTTCTGGTACTAATAGAGCTCATGACATCTTTGGCAGTTTCTAGTTTAGTTATAAATATTCTTAGGTTCTGGTACTGCTTCATGCAAAATTTTAGTAACATTTGAACCTTCTTAGTTACATTTTTGAATTGTGAACAAAATAGATGTCCACTTACCTGTTTGCTCTGAGTACTCGATGCAGTTAATGCAATCGTCGTGCTTACCTGCTACATCTTGAGTTCCTGAACACAAATTATACCTGAAAATATTACATGAAATTAATGAAATGAATGCTGTACGTTGCACGAGCAAACACAAAGACAACAATAATAGTAGTAAAAATACTCAACTCCAAGTGTAAGAAATAAGGAGAAAAGGGAGAGAGAGATGCCCCACCTCCGTATGCATCCATCCGATCCAGCACTAAGGGCCGCTTCTTCATCCTCAAAACAACAATCTAGAAGCGCCCCTTCTGAGAAAGACTCCAATCTAAGCTCCGATCCATCCACATCATACAATCTCAGAACCTGTAATCCAAAAACACCAAATTAGCAAACAGTGATCGCCGTGATGAATCAAACTCGGCGGGATCGCGAGCACTTACAGAGTCCCACGAAGAAATTAGTAAATTGTTCGATCTCGGCGCGAATCGGATCCTCGAGATCGCGTCTCCTATGGGTTCTCCGAGATCCAAACGAGATCCCTCCATGGGATCGTCGCTAGATGCTTTAAGCAGCAATAAATCTCTCGTACATTTAGTATTTAGGTTTTTGGGAGAGCTGCTTCGTCGTCATCAATCTGGAGTTTCCTAAAAAGAGCGATTTCGCCTGAAAAGTTAAGAAAAATTAAGATGAAGATGAAGATGAAGATGAGGAAAACAAACCCTAGTTTTGAAATTGGGCGAGCGACTGAATTTTCCCGCCAACATTTGGGCTCAAGAAAGATTTGGGGGAGCGACTCCAATTTTGGCCCAAATTGAGACCGCATTAAATTGAGCTCAAAAGTTTTAACCTGGACGGAACCCAACCAAATTGCTCAGCCCAATCATAGAATGAAATTGGGCTCAGAGGTTTAAATCTGGGCCATACTCAATCAAATAGAGCTTTTATCGATTTTTTTTTTTTTATAAAAAAAAAATAGTAAGGTAAAATTGGTACATTTTAACAATCAATTTTATAGCTAACATTATAAACTATGTTTTGATGTATGTTCCATAAAATACAGATCTTGATGCAATTCACGAGAAACATTAGTACAGAGATCCGTTAGTTCATTCCCCAACCAACTAGCGTTAGCCCTGGCGAAAACAACAGAGATATATTAGTTCCCACAACAAAAACTAAAAAAAAAAAAAAAAAACTATGCTAGATTTAGTTGGTCCTTTGTTGCAGATATTTACAAAAATGCTTAAGGAAATACGCAACAATTCTGATGATCTTATGGTCTAATATCTCAGCTCAGGTAGCAAAGAAAAATTCTGTAACCTATTCATCCAACTACCTCACTTACATAAACGCAGTAAAATGAAATTCCAATAGTAATAAGGGATTGAAATGAAAAGCTCCTACCATCTCTGTCCATTTTCTCTAATTACAATGTTTAAGACTTTTTGAGCATCATTTCTCTGCAGTCAACTGCAGAGATTGTTGTGATGCTATATTGTACTCTAAACCGGCTTTTCCCCTCTCCTTCACCCACAACAACTCGGTTTTCCGCTTTACGAAATAGTTCGACAATTATTATAAAAATGTACAAGCTGTTTTAACCGAAGCGAAGGCCCGAATTAGGACCTTTAACAAAAGCATGTACAATCCCGATTTCAATCACCTTGCAGCGGTGGCACCGTCGAAAATTCCTATGTGAAAATTCCTCTATATGTATAGAGCAACACCAAGAATGTTTTCTCACTTCGAGTCGCCATTCCTAACTCAAAGGTGCAGTGGAATTGCCCAGAGGACACCTCGACCTACGGCACCGCCTCGTCGTCCTCCCCCAACCAATAATACCTCTCCCTTCGTCCGCATCGGCAATAATGGGCTGCAGCACGGGCGGCGGAGGAGGGGGGCTGACCCGAATCTCCTCCACGGTAATGGCCAAACTCCTCCTTTGCCTCCTCGCACGCGAGCCATTCCGACCGTTTCGTCCCATTAAGCCCATCTCCCATGAGCTACCACAAGCTTTCATTAACCCTCCTATGATTTGAAGATCCTCCGTTACTTCGTGCCTAGAGAGAGATGCTAAGCCAGGGAGTATATCTTTTTGGAAATCCCTCCGTTGCCTTCTCCTTCTCGCTTGGCCCCTCCGCGATTTTGTGAAGAGTAGAGAAGCCGAAGCAGAAGCTTTTCCATCGTCCTCGTTTATATCGAAAAGTGCTCTTGGCTTGCACAAGTACTCGTCGATCTTGGTTTCTTGCAATTTCAGCGTCATGGACTCAAAAAGATCCAAACCTTCATTATTCGAGGATTTTTCTGCATGTTCTGTGCTCAATGTAATAATTTCGGCAAACCACTGTAACGTATCAGAACGAGGAGACGGACTTTCAAAAGAGCATTTTATTTCCATTGACATAGCAATGATATTGTTTGCTGCCTGTACATCAAATGAGTCAGGTTGGAGTTCTTTTCCTGGTGAGTTAGCAACATTGACTGTGATCACAGACTCTCGTAGAGGATTTATATCATCTTCAGTTAGACATAGTGGTGCCTCTAAATCAATCTCAAAAGTGCTTTTCACAGAAGCACTTGTAACAGAGGTTGGCGGTGGATTGACTACCACAATTTCAGGCAAGACATCCAAAGGCTCTGAATACTCATCATTCAGATTAATGAGATTCCTGAGGGTGGTGCCGCTTTTCCCCGAAGCCTTTTCAGTGTCTTTGTCTACAATTGGAGATTGTTCCTGACAAGAAACGGGTAAGAATATAGCACCTTTTTGAATCTTATCATAAATGGGAATACCAAGAATTTTTGCAGAAGTATCCTCAGGAGCTTCAGCTCGTTCTATTATGTGCCAGCTAGTCTTGGAGGTAGCAATAATGTCTGATCGAATAGATGCACCAGCTTCATTTTCATGTTTGCTAGTGTGTTCTTGAGCAGCTCCCTGTAAGAAGCTTGGAGCTGTTTGTGGCTTTTTCAAGCCCACAGGTTCGTCACAAGCAGGTTTTTTTCTGAGCCAAGAAATCGCCATCGCTGATTCCTCAAATCTACGCTCCAAGTTGCAAAAAGTACGATCTTGCTGGGCAGTTAAGCCATCTCGAAATCCATCCGGAAGCGCATTTTCCGACCTTATACCCTCAAGATATCGATCACCAAAGCTTTCTTGATGGATATGATAGCTATTCAAATAAGAAGGCATAGCACTTCTTGAATCGTTTGGATGATCAGTTGTTTTTGGTCTAAACCAATCCATTGCGTTATTCCGATAAAGCGGAAGAGTTTCATGGTTTCTCTTAAGCTTCATATCGGTTGGTTCTGATGACCTTTGAGATTCCGGAGTAAAGCAATTGTGGGTGAAAAAATGGTTCATGGTGCCTGTGCCTTTACCTGTAGAATAATTAACCAAGAAAAGGAAAAGGACAAGGTAAGATTAAAGCTTGGAAGAAAAAAAAGAACCAAGTAAAACTTTGTCCCCATGGCAGTAGAAAGTAATAATCACAATCACACTTAACAAGTTTATATAATCTGATTGAAGTGATACGCACCAATTGATAAAAAAAGTAAAAGCATTCCTTGATAGAGAGGTTCACATTTTTGTTTTTGAACCGATTATGCTGAAATTCATTATGTATTAGATTTTGATTCTCTTAGAAGCATGCGATCGTAGATGATGCAAGGTCATAAGTTATCAGATGTAGTCTAAACAATTTTGGCGTCTACAGATATCAACTAGTTACCAGAATACGAGGGAGGGAAAAGAAAATCCTTTCAACTTCTTTACTGGATTTTTTTAAAACAGGGGTAAACTACAAAAAGGGACCCCGTGGTAACTTCTGATTTCTCCAGCAACAAGTTAACAGATAGAGACCCTCATCACAAAGGGTAGGGAGGATATATATCATTAAATTATAATTAGTTGGTCAAGTATACAGGCCCTGAAAAATGAAAATTGAGCATATATATGATCTTAAACATACATGCTACTATGCTAACCATCAGAAAATCCAGAAGGTGCATACGTACTACTCTTAAACTCGGAAATTTCAGTGAATGCCTGTATGGCTAGATGACATTATCTACATCTTATTCTACCAGAAAATGCGTATAATCAATTTTCAATGGTTATCGGCCGAGGCAAAAAAAACCCTTCAAGAATATCTAATGTATGATAACTGAAGATTTACTTAATTATCTATTTCCCTATCAATTCCTACCAATTTTTCTGTAATGGAAGGGACAAAATATAAGGGTCATAAAATGTCATGATAAGTTTCATCATGTCAAAAAGAACCTCAATGACAGAATAACTATAGTAATAGAAGAAAACTCACCATTTTCTCTAGTAATGAATGAGTTCTCATGTCTGATTTTCGTGTTCACATCGAAGAAATATGAACTAGACCCTTCATCCACACGCTTTTCTTTAAAAGGGTCCCTTTGAAAGGACAATACACCAGTATTCCATCTTGTTGATGAATGATGCAAGTGATTCTCTGTACTAAATTTCTTCATGCCGAGAAAATCTGTTGATGCTGAATCTGCTACCCCTTCACAGTATGTCTCTCTAAAAGGTTGATTCAAATCCGCCATTTTTTGGTTATTGTGATTGTTTTGAGTAAGTGAATCAGATACCCAACTATCGGCTCTGCAGTTAAAGCCATTCGCACTTCCTAAAGTTAGCTTAATATCATTTCCGTTATCAATTCGAATACTCTTATTTTTCTTCAAGGATCGTTCTTCCTCTTCATTGTCAATGTATGCGTCAGCTGGGAGTCGAAGGTCAAACATCTTTTTGGTAATTCCATTTGGGGAGGACTGGACACTACCTTCCTTAAGAAAATTTAAGGAGGATTTAATCTCATTTTTTTGTGTAATAGGAGTATTTTCATAACCGGTGTGGAAGAGAGGCATCTGCCAATTTAATTTTGCACCATTACACGGCATTTGAGATGAAAAGGAATTCGAGTTTGAAGTATTTGCTGACATTGGGTATCTGAATAACTCTTTCTTTTGACACTCTTGCATCAAATCCTTCTGTATTCTGTAAAGACGGTGAAGTTCAAAAACCTGGATCACAAGCACAGAAGCGTTAGCACAACAAGTGAGAAAATTTCAAACTTACTCAAGAATCTCCAAAGTTAACGCAAAAAAAGAGTTTATTTTGCAGTGTTGCGGCTTGTAATGTAAATCACCAATTTACATTTAAAATCTTCATTTTATATATACTACGTGAATTCGCAGTTTCCTACAAAATACCCAATCTTTAGTTGGGGAGTCTTCAAGCTCACTCGGGGAAGTTGGTTTTGCATCAGACAAAATTTGTAAAGGGGAGCATTTTTGAAACTTGGAAGCACATCGGTATATGTTTAAAACAGTTCTTAAGGGCATACATCAAAAATTAAAATTTTTAGGGCCGCATATGTCAATAGATAAATTTGCCGGTTTATATACGAAATATCCCAACTAAGTATTGATTGTCGAATTTTTACCTGTTTTCTAAATATAGCTTCATGTTCAAGCATTGTCCGCTTTAGCATTTCTTTATCATACTCCGAGTATCCACTTGCGGGCACTGACATGAACCAATCATCTGGCGGCCCACTCGAAGTTTTCTCTTCATAGTACCGAGACCAACCACTGTTTGATGAAAAATTAGGATCCCTCATGGCAAAAAATCCTGGCAAATAACTTTTGCCCTCCACTTTAGTTCCCATTCCTGTAAATCAATTGACAAAAACCATGAGAAATAGCTGTTCATCGACTAAAATCCGTTAAAAAGGAAGGTCAGGCAATCCGAATAGGTCATGTACATAAAAGAGGGAAGGAGACTAATTATTACACAGATAAATGTGACCAGGCCAAATTTAGGAATAAAAAATTTATCAACGTAGATAGCTCGAGATAGCCTCCATAACACACAGAGCACTCTAAAATTGTTACAGCGGTTGTGCCTGCGTCGCATCAGCTCAGAATCTTGAAGGGCACGTCCTTCACACGTCCGTATTAGAAATTCATAACGAATTTCGACATTCGTTTACAATCAGCCAGGACCAAGATGAACCCATTTAGGATTTGGCCAATCTTTAAGGATATATATCAAGTTGGTAACCATGAATTTGAACATTAAGCCTTCTATCCTCTGATAATCCTAACATGATGATCAAAATAGTACGATGGTTTGGGCCCTCTTACCTACCATGCCCATCTAGTGCCTGATTTTAGTGTTAATAAATTCATTGTAATAATCGCCGCCGCCAATACCAGAAAAACATTGATGGAGGACCTTTAGGGGTTAACCGTTATTAACACGTGGGTACATATAGAAAGTATGGTACTTCAGATAGATGATAAAATATTAAAAAAAAAGTGTCCTTGCCCATGTTTTTTCAGAGTTGTTACCCAAGCCCAGGTTACGTCAGTCCTGTGTCGTGTACTCATGTCTATGCAACATAGGATAGTACTGATCGGTGAAAGAGGAATGCATATGGATACCACTTCATTTCATAAAAGGAACCATATATCCAGCCAGATTTGGTGATACTCTAAGGTCGAAAGCAATAGCTAGAATGATTCAGTACTAGGCGACCCCACAAAATCAGTTTGAGATAAAAATAAAATAAAATAAACAGAGCAACTACTTATCAGAAGATACTCATTAACTATATCTCGCTTCCTCACCTCTAAACAATTTAAGAAGATACATTGTACAAAAAAAATCTTGTTGGTATCAATAGATGAATGGGGCAACAGGAAGAATAAATTTGCAAGAATGTGAAAAACTGAAGTTTACTGGAGAGAATTAGGCAACAGGAAGATGCTCGAGAATACAATCAGTGAGATATTGTTGCCAATGTAAACACCGAGTTTTATGGTCGAGTTGACTGATTGAAACACTTCTATTGGTAGGTCAACTCGTCCTAAATGCGATCATCAGGCCAAGCAAAATTTTGAACATGACATTTACCTACTCCCCGCTGTGAGAGGAAAGATTTAGCGAAACTTGTTGTAACCAAACTATGAGATTGGAAGTAATACGATCTATAATTTTTGACAACGCAAAAGAGTAACTCGTTAAATTCTTATGAGCCTTTCCATAGCTTACCAATTCAAGAAGACAGCAGTGACCGGAAAGACTGTCCCATTACATCGTAAATGCACGACTTTTCTGCATAATGCGAAAACCAGAATTGATCCGTAACAGGAGTTGCCCGCCCAATTATATACTACGCTCTCAAATGAATCCGATATGAAGCTCCATGATTGCCATAAGGTAGCCGAGATTTAGCGTTTGAATTCAGAAGGAAAAGCAGATTTCCCGGCTATGGAGAGAGCTGCACATACAAAACAATGCAAGTCAGAATTTAGTAACAAGACATAATCTTATATTACAAGCCATCTAGCCTGTACTTTGCAAATCATATGCACAATCTTTAAAAACCACACCAATATATATATATATATATATATACATATATATATATAGCAATGCATAGGAAGGGCACAATTGTGGAATGCAATCTCTAAAAACTGAACCCAAATGCTCACCTTTGCAGTGGACTCAACAATTAAATAGTAAACAAAATAGAGAGAATTTGATCTACAGCACTTACAAGACAATTAAAACATTTAATTGTAAAGCTTACAAGGTGCAAACCTAGAAGAATTCTACATCCAAGCAAAGCATAAATCTCAGAAGAAAAAAAAAGAAAAGAGAGAGAGAGAGAGAGAGAGAGAGAGAGAGAGAGAGAGAGAGAGAGAGAGAGAGAGAGAGAGAGAACCAGAACCCACATAGTAGAGCAAATTCCTAAACATTAAAGAGGATCTCCTAAAATCATGGTACCACAAATCTACAAGACAAAAATTAAACCACACTCAAATCTCATAGCCCCACAAACCCCACCAACCCAAATCAAAACATTTCCACCGAAAAAACTCACCACAAACCCAAATCCACAAAAACCCAGCAAAATCAAAACAACATGAACAAAGAGCAAAGAGGAGCTCGAATTACCTCAACCCGCTTCACCTTTTTTCCCCTCGACGATCTCTATCGCCCCTCTGAAGCGGATTCAGCATCACCACCCTGAACATCTGAAACCCAAATGGCCTCGGCTCCTCCTCCATGAAGTGGACCAAAGGTCCCAAATTTACCCCCTTCTACCAAAAACCCAGCAGGCCAAGATAGGGTGGCAACACTGAAACAGTAGGAAAAATGGCTCCCAAAAAAAGGGAAAAAGAGGGGGGGAGGGGGAAGAGAATAACAAAAGGAGATCAAAAGGGCACTAATGGGAGATGAATGAGTGGTCTCTCTCTCTCTCTCTCTCTCTCTCTCTCTCTCTCTCTCTATATATATATATATATATATATATATATATATATATATATATATATATCCAGAGCAAACTAAGGAGGAGGAGACCAACAAAGAGACAGAGAGAGAGAGAGAAAGGGAGGGGGGGATTGATCTGATGGGCCAGAGAAGGTTTAGAGAGAGGAAGAAGAGAGAGAGAGAGAGAGAGAGAGAGAGAGAGGGAGATGGGGAGGGGAGGAGGGGGGAGAAGGGGGAGAGATCCCAGGAGAGAAAATCTCCTCTCACAAGAACAAACAACCTTCTAAGAACAGTGACAGGAAATTTGTCAACATCTGGTCTTTTTTATTCTCTCTGCTTTTTTTTTTTCTTTTTTTTCTTCTTTTTTTTTTTGGCTCTCCTCTTTTCTCATTATTATGATCGCTCCTCCACTCCCCCACTTTCCTATTTGTATTATGAATTATAATTATTATTTGGCAATTAATATTTTAAGTAAATTTATTAAATATTATAAAATTTATTTATTTTTAATTGATTTTTTTTTTTCATATCTTTAATGGGTTTGGACATAGGGAGATTCTCTGCACCTCCTTTGCTTTTGGGTGGAGAAATAAAGGACAGGCAAAAATAATAACAACAACAACAACCAAAAAAAAAAAAAAAAAAAAAAAAAAAAAGGGGCAGGGGTAAGGAAAAAAGAAACACACCAACACACATCCACAACTGTTTCAAGGACAGTACCATACTCCATCTAATTTAAATCCACACAACCCATAAATCTTTTCTCATTTCACTCTTCATTTTTTTATATATATATTTTTATTATTATAGAAGAATTATTATTATTATTATTATTATTGCAATTTGTTATATTTTACTTGATCCAATGGTCTTAAGGTGGCTAGGATTGGTGGGCAGTTGTGGGACCCAGTTGGAGGGTGGTGTTCTATTTTGGAAGGTTAGGGAGAGTTTTGGGTAGGGAGTAGGAATGCCATCATAGTTGAACAATATTACCATTTTGGGACATGGCATGACCCATGTGCCACCCTCTCCACAATTAGCTCAGACCTGCAAGGGGAGATATGAGGAATGATCATCCAAACAAGTAATGAGGCATTTGCCCAAGAAATCAAAGGTCCCCCCTCCTCCTCCTCCCCCCCCCTTAAAAGAAAAAAAGAACAAAATAAAATAAAAAAAAACAACTCATGGTACCAACCTTTTTACTATGGATTATATTAATGGGTAAGGGGTGTTTGTTTAGAAAAAGGGGGAGATTCTTAATTAGATTATAATAAGTGATCAGAATTGGAATCCTTGCAACAAACTGGGGCTTATTAATGCTTCAATGAGACACTCAAATCCCAAGGCAGCTTCCTCTACCTTGGTGCCAATAGGATTGGTGGTGACTAAGGACTTAGAAACATATGCATCTATTTTAAGGGAAATGCAGCTTTTGTTGGTTGATGGGTACAATAAAAGGACCACTCAAGGAGGGTTAATATTTATTAGTTTTGTATATCATCAATAGAAGGTCACACACCATTTTGGATGGAGGCATTGAAAGATATGTATATATATATATACATATTTTTTCATAGAATAGTCTAAGATTAATCTTTGCCGCTCACAAATAGATTCGATATGAAATAGCTCAGGAATAATGTTAACTGCTTAGTTCAACTATATGATAAAGATAAGTTTAACTGGAAATTAGTGAAATAAATTATATATAGATGGTCATGTGCTAGTTAATTGGTGGACGTAATAGTGAACCCGCGACTTCATGGAAATGAGCATCTTAAGTCTTGCTCTGATGCCACAATTTTACCGAAGTGATCTAGCATGAAATGATAGGATAAATTATGAAAACGACACCAAAAGGTGATGAGGTAACAACTAAGGATTTAACCGATGATCAATCTCAGCTCCGGTAAGTCAAAGTCACAACTTTACTGAGCTAAGGGTGGGTAAGAAACTTCACTAGATAGTCTCTAAATAGCACAGCAATAGGGAAGTGATTTTATCTAAACTAGCGAGAATTGAAATACTAAGTTTATGTTTTCTTAACCTCATAATTAAGGGGTTTCGATCAAGTATGCATTAGTCGGCCAATGATAACCAGATATTATGCCAAATTACGTGTAACAAAAAAGTACCTTTTATTTCTTGTGATGGTTAGCCAATGAAATACAGATCTGATGCATGACAAGAGGCTAGATTAGTTTATGATCTATGTAAAAGACCTCCTTTTCTTTTCAAATATCATTTTCTTAAATTAATTAGTCACAGGGGCAGGATGTGGTCCAGGCAACATGACTCATAAAAGAGGCATGAAGGTTTTAAACCCTTGTGGGGTTAAAGGTGTTTATGGTTGAGATTTTGAAGGTGAGTAGTTAAAGCCATGCCTCCATCACCATCCAGCCATAAACCTAGTAGATAGACCCGGTGTACCAGGTCATCCTTAGATTAAGCCAATCAAAATGCGCCAATTTGCACTATATGTTTATAATAATTAGTGCCATATTTTCAGGACACATATTAAGATGGGCTTTACAAATTCAACTCGGTCTATCAAGATATTTAACTATTCTATATATATAAATATATTATTTTTTATAATTTTTTAAAAAATTTAATTAATTTATAAGAGCAAAACACATATTTGATAAGGGACGAAATTTTTGGGCATGTGGTACTCTAGGGTCTACTCAATACCCTCCTGGTTTTAAATTTTATTATAAAATTTAAAATTAACTTAAGCCGTCTAAATGGTTAGTCAACTGATAATCTGGTAAACCGGGTCCACCGAATAATCTCTCCACACGAAGAGCTCAATCATTGGGACTATTGGTTCCATTATCAAAAAATCATATTGGAGGAGATTGCTCCAGTAAGCATTTTAGCTTGGATGATATATAAAATTTTATATATATATATATATATATATATATATATATATATATATATATATATATATATATGAAACTGTTAAGATGTAGCAGAGAGGGGAAAAAGAAGAATCAAGGGGCATTGATGGCAAGGGTCACCATAAAAGCCCCTATTTATGAATTTTCTTGTAGTACTCCTCAGGCCCCTGTGGGATCATGGGAGTGTATCTCCCTCTTATCTCTTTCGTACCCTTCATGTGAAAGCATCCCATACTTTAGCCCAGGCCTCCCCTTTTGTGCTGCTGCAACCCCAAAGGTTATATATATATATATATATATATATATATATAAACACCCAGCACTGCATGATTCTTTTCTCAGAAGGGTTTAGTAGTATGTACAATTCCCAAGTTGTATGAGTGTATGGATTCATGGGGTTTAGATTGCATCTCACATAGAGAGAGGGAGAGAATATATATATATATATATATATATATATATATATATATTATATTATTAATAGTATATTATGATTTAAGAGATGAAATAATTAAAATAATAAATCTAACGGTGAAAAACTTAATAATACCAAATACTTATGCTATTGATAGTACAGTAGCTATATATATATATATATATGAGAGAGAGAGAAGGGTACCATTTTTTGTTATGTAATATATGAAATGTATAGTTTAGACCTTGTTATATGTACGTCGTACGTCCCAATCATACGGAGCTTCTACAAAAGAGTCACTCATGCAAAGTTGTGTGGGAAATCCAAGTATGAAGATAAATGGCGGACTTTTATTTTGATGTCAGGGAGTTTTCTTATTTTTTTAACTTTGTATTCAAGCCAAAATCTTAATTACTATACTCTATGCGCCCTGATTTTGCTTTTTATTAGTAAAAAGAAAAAGCTCTATTTTAGAAATCATCAATCTAAATTGACAAGTGATAATTTGTCGCCGCACAAGTTTAGTCCAAAGTACATATAAATTGACTTGAAAGAGCAAGTGCATACTTGAGACCTAATAAAGCTTTTGGACTAGATTCATTCATTCACCTAGGTCATATTCTTTTTTCAGTGCCCATTACTGTCATTGTTAGTGGGATTTTTGTTAGAGAGAGAAGCATTAGAATGTGATTCTATTCATAGAAGGACATTACCACCTTTATTCGTCCCCTTTTGTGACTTTGACCTTCTCAAAAGTAGGCATCAGAAGAGGCTACCAAATGCCTAGTAGTGCTAACATTCAAAAGTGTAGTGCATTACAGTTGTGAATATGGATCATTCAGGTGGGTCAATTGATCCAGAAAATAGATCTATTTGATCCGAATCCGACCCAAATCTTCGTCTCGGATCCTTAATTAATTAAGATGTGATCCAAACCTTTTTTTTGGGGGGTACTGTACTTGTAAAATCCTCTATCGAGCCTCTCACTAGGTAGCAGTATCTAAGTATCTAAAAGCAAATTATCAAATTTATTTTATAACTTTAATTATATATATATATATAATTCTTAATCCAAGCTATTAATTAACATGTGTGATTAGGTTTACATCGCTCGTTCTTCGGAAAGTTCGAGACATAAAAATGTACCAAATGTGTTCATCAAAATAGATATATTTTGATTTGTTGAGATTCAACATATTATTTTAAATATAGTTCTTCAGTAAGGCAATGATTCAAACTATGCTTTGTTCTATAGCTACTTTCTTATCAACTATTCAGAAATTCAATTTTTCTAGATGATAAAAAAGAAGCCCGTTTAGTTCCTGATTAGATCTTTCTAGTTTTTAGTAGCCAAACCATTAGCTTCTTCTACCTTTTTGAGTTAAAAAAGTATACTTGAGAGGACAAGTCAAACATACACAGTATTTCATGTCCTGTACTGACAACATCTAAGTGAGCATTAATTCACTGATTTTAAAAAAAACATTAATTTGTAGACCCAAACACAAGAAGAGATCATATATTATGCAACCAGGGGTGTCAACGAGCCGAACACGAGCGAGCTGGGGTCGGCTCGTGTTCGGCTCGTTTAATAAACGAGCCGAACACGAGCTAGCTCGTTTAAATATCGAGCTGAAAAATTCGGCTCGTGTTCGGCTCGTTTATTAACGAGCCGAACACGAGCTGGCTCGCGAACAACAAGTTTAATTTCATTCCTACTATTAGGTGTAAAATTGAAAGAAAATTAAAAAATTAAAATTTTAATCTAACAAATAAAATTCACAAAAAATTGATGGCCTAAAATCTAAATAGTAAAGTTTATATATATATATATAGAGAGAGAGAGAGAGCGCGCGCTAGGCTGGAATACTATTAATAGTACCAAGTTATTGGTACTATCAAATTTTTAATCCTTGGATTAAAAAATATGTGGTTGAGATGATAGTGGGCCCCTTCGGTTTAATAGGTGGTTGGAAAACAGTAAAATCTAACGGATGAAAATGATCAAAGAGGTTGATCTAAGGGTAGAAAACTTGATAGTACCAATAATTTGGTACTATTAATAGTATAGTAGCCGGACTATATATATATATATATATATATATATATATATATATATATATATATATATATATATATATATATATTTTCGAGCTGTTATCGAGCCGAACACGAGCGAGCTGACCCCAGCTCGTGTTCGGCTCGTTTATTAAACGAGCTGAAAAATTCGGCTCGTGTTCGGCTCGTTTACTAAACGAGCGATTCGATCTCGAGCTCATTTCGAGCCGAACACGAGCTGGCTCGCGAACAGCGAGCTGGATTGCCACCCCTATATGCAACCACCAATATATATATATATATATATATATATATATATATATATATATATATATATATATATATATATATATATATATATATATATAAACACTTCCAGGTTTAGTAAACATGTACTACAACAAAAATTACACAATGTGTTTATTGTGGTGGCAAATAACTAAGATCAATAATCAATTAACTAAATACCCCCTCTTTCCCCATCTATTTGATATCGCGGATGCGACCAGTAACCAATGGGACAAATAATTTTGTAACAAATTTAAGATTTAGCGCACTTAATTAATTCCTAGCAGAAATATGATGATCATGCGATGTGATCACTGTGGATGTCCCAGTCAAATACTAAAGAGCTCACCACCTTTGCATTGAATGAGCCATCAATTGGCTATGTTGATCTTATTCTCTGCTCGAGAATACAAAAGTAACATGACAAGCTATGAATGGTGCGGGACCACGCAGCGACACTTTGATTGAAGATCTAAACAGTTTTATGGCTATTCCATTGCGTTTATAGATGAATTAACATAAATTAAATGGTCCTTTTGTCACATTAATGGTGCCTGTTGTTGAACATAACTACTAAAATTATTATTTTTTACATCTTCAACTTTTGGAGAATAAATTTTAAACTCATTCATTCTATAAAATCACATTTTATATTCATCATGCACATGCGTATAATTAGGTTTTTCATATCTCTCTCTCTCTCTCTCTCTCTCTCTCTCTCTCTCTCTCTCTCTCTCTATATATATATATATATATATATATATTAATATTGCTATGTTTGCTTTATACTAAATTAATTTTTTGGATTATTTGAGTCCTAATGTGAAAAAGAATGTTAACTATAAATTTTTAATTTAAGATTTTAAATAACAGTAATAATTATATATAATTTAACAGAGATGGTAGCTAGATTTGAATATATATATATATATATATATATATATATATATATATATATATATATATATATATATATATATATATATATATATATATATATATAATTTTTAGATTTTAAATATTTTTTTTCCACCTTTTTTTTACAGCTCTTATGGTGCATCATGTCAGGATATAGTACTAGTGAATTCTCTATAATAGATGTACAAAACAGGTGAAACTTAAGTTACACTGTTAAAAAATGTATATTTGTATCACACCAGGGAATGGAGGGGGCCACTATAGTAGATGCCAATTTAATAAATTATTACAAGTTGCTATCATATGTATTTTTGTAGCTGTTCCATGTTTTGGGTTAGATAATGCGTCGCTCTCCACGCAATTGCCTAAAAATGCCTAATTAACATGCTAGAGGATACTTTTCTCTCCCAAAGAATTAGAAATAGTTTTTTTTTTTTTTTTTTTTTTTTTTTTTTTTTTTTTTTTTGAGAATAGTTTTTGTTGTTAGAGTTGTGATTAATTATCAGCATCTAAGGACCTTTTCAGAAGAAAAAAAATATTATAATTTAGAGTTAAACAATATAGTACCTTGAGAATAAAAAGGCAGAGAAAATTATTAGAAATGTACATTTTTATATCAAATTCATTCCGTGGATAGGATATCACTCACTACATCAAATTCATAATTATTAATCATTTAATATGATTAGTAAATATATATCACTCCCACATTAAAAAATTGTTATGTGAGAACCATCATCACAGATTTTTTTTTTTTTTTTTTTTTTTTTTTATTACAAAGTATACGGATAGAACACTTTTGGTCAATGGCAATTTTGTAATAAAGCGGAAACTCCGAGGGCACTAAGGAGACCTCGTACAGACGAGGCGCTGCAGGATTTTCTTGTTCCGCCTTTCTCACGCCCACCATCCCGAAGCGGATCTGCGCCCCATAAATCTTGGGCGGCGCTGCGTGTCCTGCGGTTTTCCCAAAATGCCCCTCACACCTGCCCCATATTACGGCCCACACCAGAAACTAAATGCTGCGCCCGGTGTATTCCCACATCCCATGCACCGCACTCCTTACAAGCTCAAAATTCATCGGTTCTTCGAATAAATAAATACGGTTTAAAAGTTAATTTTAAGTTTCTGCCATTTTATGAGATTGTGGGTTTGAATCCCTACTTCTTCAGTATTTAACAAATTTATCTTTTTAATTATTTTTTATCAGTATAATTTTTTTTTAATGAATTAAATAATATTAAATGTCCGTATACACCATACACCAGGTGCATAAAAAATGTTCGGGAACATTCCGACGCCACCATGAATAAGATTCTCGTATATAAAATAATATAGTAAGTAAAAAATAAGTTTAATAATAATAGGAGAGCTATCCGTGTAACTCATCACGTGATCGGTACATCTCTCTTTCTCTCTCTCTCATCATAGAGAAAGAATAATAAATTAAAAAAACAAAAACGAAAAAACAAAAAACAAAAAAAAAAAAAAGAAAAAAAAAAGGACGTTATCTGAGATCCGCATGCTATTGCAGATGGTGACTACAACCCAGTGTAACGGTTTTTATGCCACCATTACGTGGCTGACATGTGGGCCCCGCATTTTTTTTAATGTGGGCCCCGCGCGTCCGCACTAGAGCCGGGACGATAATACAAGACGACATTGACTTAACCCACGACCCCGTTCTCAAACTTAAATCGTAGTCTCCTTATAAAATATAATAATTTAAAATCACTATTAATTAGACATTTTATAATTTCTAAAAAAATAACAAAAATTTGCGACATCGTATCCCAAACATACTCACCATTTTTCACCCCTTCTTCGATTATGCGATTTAGTTATATTTGAAACGGAATTAAAATATCACCATACAATAAAAGTTAAAAAGGTTGGATCGCGAAGAGACTACACATACATTTTACTCTTTATCTTTTGCTCGAATCATCAAAGAGCTTTCTCAAAAGTAACTTTTTTTTTGGATTGTCCATGTCCAGGTCCAGGTAATAATCCCCCTCATCTTAAAAAGTTTGCTTCGAATCACAGCAATCACAAATCAGTTTATTTATAGGCAATAGAGAAGAAGCAACCAATAATAATAATAATAATAAAGTATCTATAGAAAAAGGATGTGACTTAACAAGGATGACTTATCTTTAAGGGGGGTCATTACAATATGATCATCCACTTCCAATTATTGTGTTCCATTATTGATCCGCTGCTAAGGTTTTGTTCGAGTAGGCTACTTCACTCGGTTAGTGGATGCTGAGTCTAAGAAGAGGACAAATTAACAACACACTTTGAGATAGTAAATAAGTTATCTTATCTTATTAACTACTCAATGATATTTTTTGGTATAGTAATAGATCAATACAATCTTTGCAGCCCCCGAATCGTATGTCCCACAAGCTACCATCTTCAAATATTAATACGGTGATATATTTCATCTTCATTTACTGCACACGTATGTATGTAGTATTCCATAGATGAAGATGCAATCAAATGTCTCAAGTAGATAACAAGATTATAGATGACGAGATCTGTCGAGAGAAAGTAAAAAATTAAATCTTTGACTCGCAATCTGGTTAAAAAAATAAATTCTAAATAGATATTTTGTTCTGACGTCCAGATAAGGTGTTATTCTGCTGTGTGTGAAATGCCGCATAACCAACTTAAACAGGGATTAACCCAACAACAATGTAGCCAATCTACTAATTTTTCATCTGATTTTTTTTATTGGAGTTGGGACCATTTTCTTAATAAGTGTCTCCGCATGTGCACATGTATCATAATGAAGGAGCATTTAAGCAGTTGACTCGTTTCAATATACTAATTGTGTGGAGGGGGGGGGGGGAGGGGGGGAATATTCTCTCCCATAGCATGTCTTAAAGATACTTAGAAAACCTATATACTTCGAAACAAAGACACTTCATTTCAAAGATGAGCATTACCTCTTCTCTTTTTAGCAGCCCTAAGAATAAGAACATCGACATTCTTAGCTGTTCTTTCTTTTGACAATTGGAAAAAGTGTCGTGAGTAAAATACATAAAAGACAAGTTCGCTATCAATGTCTCTGTATCTAAAACCAGTGTGGTAATCTCAAAACGAAAAGAGTTGCTCAGGAGGAAACAGCTTGTTGAACTTGGTTTAGACAGGATCAGAGAGGATCAGCTTCATACAGTTTTACTATGTAATGTTTAACCTAATCTTATGGTCTTATCCACAGTTTAGCTAACGGGAAAAAGCAACCACTCAAATAAAATAAACTAAAATAAAGGAAGATAAAAGAGTTGAATTCTTCTACCCCAATGCCAAGCAGGAAATTAGTGGATTCAGCAACTTAACTGGATTCAATTTTTGACCGGTACCGATTCTATGGACCGTTATGGAGTAGCCTCGTACGGTCGTACCTAAGTACCTCAGATAGGAACCGTCCAACCAAAAATAACTGAATCCTCTTCACTCTTTACTGTCAACAACACTAATCTAGATTCATAAGTTAGGCCATTCTAATGCTGAAGTTGCTAATGAGACATAGACCCAGAGCTGGTGTTATAAATTAGGCATCTCCATCTGTTGGTCCGCCTATAATTGCTCAGGTCGGTTCCACAAAAAGACTATAAAGAGCTTCACAATAACTAGAGCAAATGTAAAGAAGCAATGAATCCCACATACTAAACAAAATTCATTCACAACATTCTCATAGATTTTTAGCATGAGTTACTTAGCACGAACAACTGGGATATCTAATTCTAGTTTGAAATTCTAGAAATTTGTTTAAGATAGCACAAACAAAACTCTAACCTTCGAGCATGGCCTTGGCTGCATCAATCAACGAAGGCCTGAAGTCGTCTGATGCTCGACCAAGCACGGTATATCCTTCCTTGTCTTCAATATCAACATCAGCCCCATGCCTTATCAACAAAAGAGCAACCTACAAGTATTGATTTATTATTTCCTTTATTTTATGTCGGCATATACAAATAATATCTTCATAAATTTGGTTTCCACTATTTATTTAGGAAGTCATAGCACATAGTGTATCTATATGTTCAGATGTTACGGTAGTAAAGATCATAAACCATATTATATATTACGCATAGTTATTCAGCTGAAATGTCACCAGGTTCTTCTATAGATTATCTCCCAAGAAAATAGAAAGGTTATATTTTGATGAACCTATGAGACTACCGTATATTAGTGAACCTTGATGCATATAAACTTGCTAATATATGGAATAAGCTCTTGAATAGAAAATACCTGCTTGTTTTGGCATATAATTGCATGCATTAGAGGTGTTTGCCCTGCTCTATCAGTAGCATCAACCTCGGCTCCTTCCTCAATCAACAACTCGCATAATTCTGACTTCCCTGTACTAGCAGCTCTATGAAGAGGGGTGCAACCAACCTAAAAGAAAAATAGTTTAGAATCTTGCCAGAAAATGTGTGGATGCATGAAATGAAATAATATGCACTAGGGCCAATTATTTGATACTAATATAGTTACAAACCTTGTCTTTCTTATTGATTTTTGCTCCATGTGAAATCAGGGTTTCAGCGATTTTCAACCACCCCTTACTAGCGGCATAATGAAGAGCAGTGCGCCCACCGTTGTTAGCCAAGTTAACATCAGCTCCTGCTTTGTAATTATATTGCTTCAGTATAATACGAAAGCTCTCAGCGAATTAATGGCTTGATGTTAGAAGTTGATCATGTTCATAACTGAAGAATGCAAATATACAAACAAAAGTCAACTAATAATGCAATTACTCGACAAGTTCTGCCTCATAGACACCAAAATTTTTGGTAAACTGCAATGACCTTAAACTTTTCACTTTCCTATTAGCTGTAAGGAACCAAACAAGCACCTCAGGGTTCAAATGAGTCAGCAAATGAACTTGCAAATGCTTTTCTCCCTGTATGTTCCTAGAACTTCCAACTTAATTCATTTAGCAACACTTAATCATAGTCTAGCACCAAGACCTCTCTATCAAAGCCAAAATGAATAACTAAACATGGCTAAAATGTAGAGTAGAGCTAATATTGGTCATCTTAGGTGAAATCTATCATTAACACATTTGCATTTGGCATGCAAAGCATCAATCCTAAGTTTGGCCTAGGCTTGACTCATCTACAGCTTCTACAAAAGTATCCGTTCAAATACGTGTATTTCAAAAGCCATAATGGCCTTTTATTTTATCGCCCAAGCTGGAAGTTGAACTTCAAACAAGAGCTTCTACTTTTCGGGATCCAAAAGTCTAAAGCTTCTCAGTCAAGTAGAAGCTCTCTGTAGTTTTAAAATCTTTAGGAGAGAAGTTGTTCCAAAGTTCAGGCGGTAGCAGAATAGTAAATAGATGGTCTTAATGTATATGCTACAATGCACTCATAAGCATTTTGATGCTACTGGAACAGTTGATGTCACAACTCTATACGCCCAAAAGGAGATTCAAAGGTTATTACGACAAATACTTTGTTATCAAACACATCTCACCTCTATCAAGCAAGATGTCGACGATCTCCGCATTCCCGATGCTCACCGCGGAGTGTAATGGCGCCCACCCTTCGTCATCCGCGGCATTAACTCCACTTACCAATGGATTCGCTTTTGAAATCACATCTACGACCTATTTCCGAACGTAGAACATCCAAAATCCCACCAAAATGTAAGTGCGGGCTACTAATACCCTAGAAATTACAGATTCCAAAAGGAAAAAGGGCGAATAGATCGGATTTTCAATCGCTAGGGTTTCGAGAGCTCGCCTGGGGGCGTCCGGATGAGGCGGCGACGTGGAGTAGAGAGCGCCCATCCTCGTTCCGCAGGGTTCGAGCGCGAGCGAGCTCTTCCTCGGGGAGGGAGGTGAAGATGGCGGCGTCGCCATTCTCCGCGGCGCCGAAGAGCTCTTCGGGCTTATGGGAATTGAGCTCCGTCGCCATTGCCGTGGATTCGAGAGCTTCGGATTCTCTTCCTCTTCTTCTTCCTCCTCCTCTCGGGGCTTCTAGGGTTCTCGAACAAAGCGGGGGTGGTTTTGAGAGGCGGGGAAATTGCATAAAGTTTTTATGCGGCAACAAAGTCGGCGTTTCTTGATCTCACGGCGCCGTATTCAAGTGAACTGTAAAACATGAAGCGGCGATTTGGTTTAAGATTTGTAATATTTTGAACCTATTATATATTTTATATTTAAAATAGTAAATTTATCACAAATTGATTAAGTCACTTAATTAAAAAATTATTACAAACTAGTATATTTTTAGTAATGGGCTATTTGATGATTTTTATTTAGTATGAAAGTTAGAATACCTTTTTCACAATAATTTTATTATTTTACAGGCTCTTTTTACAATTAATCAACTTAAGTTGAATAATAATAATTTTAATATTTTGAATAAAAAATATAAAAAAATAATAAAATATTACATATCGGAACCAAATAGGCCCCAAGGTTTAATAAACTTGGCGTTGTAAAGTGCTTGTTTAGGTTTTTTGTTTTATTATTATTTTTTATTTTGAGAGAAAGATAATATATTATCCGGTTCGTTTATTTTGAAATAAATTTTGCTGAAAATATAAAATAACTAGACCAGTTCGTTTATTTTGAAATAAATTTTGCTGAAAATATAAAGCATCTAGACTTCGAACTCGAAACCTTAAATATCAACCATCACATTCTTTACCACTTGCGCTAGGAACAGTTGATTGCCTAGCTGAAATTATGTGTAAAAAACCATGCAAAACCAGCACTCCAATTGGTTCAAATCATTCACACTCATTTTTGAGAGAGGAGAGAGAGTGAGGATGAGAGAGTAATAAGACAATTTTATCAATCTACAACAAAAGCAACTTGCATATCCACAATACATTTATTTGATTCTCCACTCATATATTACGATACAGACACCTTAGTTTCACTTCACATTCAACAATCTTACAAGTTTTCACACATTATTCCATAAAATTTGAGCTACCTATCAAGCATCTGTAACCTGATCCATTGGTGCGTCTACTTATCTTTGCTGGACCCAAATGTATTGCTAGCTGTCATCAACTCATCTTAAAACTCGAAAACCAAGTCCTTTTTTTCGTCGAATGAGATTTCGGTCCTCGTGTAGTTTCGTTTCCGCTTCCATTTCTCATGCTGCTGTTTATGTCACCTGTGTTTTTATCAGAAAAGGTTGTAGTTCGTCCGATACTTGGGGTGGTATTCATAATCATTTCTGGCTTCTTGCGATCGACGGTTGAGTCATGCTGTGTTGTGGTCTGTGATTTTGTTGTAGCTTTGTCACCTGAAGAAAAACAGAGGAAATGTACTCATGAATGATGGAAAGATACAACTCATATGCAGCGAACGCAGTTTTTAAAGTTGTTTTCAGTGGCAAGTGGGCAAATGCATGTCTTTGTTCTGAAACTCATTTAGCTCAAGGTTGAGATATACATTTTTTATGAAAACAAATAATAATATAGATATACTTTTGAGCTTTCACAGGCTATATGATGCTACAAAAAACTATTTTTTCTATGTAGGCCCTACCAAAACATTGTAACAGCATACATGCAAATGGATAATCTTAGCAAGATATAAGCAATGTAGTTATCTGAAATATCTAACATTTACCTGCCAATTTGTCGGTGTCTTTTGCATCATCCTTAAAGAACCACCAAAAGAACGATCCCGAATTTGTTCCCCGATTTGTTGTTCTAATCCTATTCTCTTCTTTCCCACCCTTCGTTTTGTCACCATCTCCTTCTTCAAGTGATACGATAGCAAATGCAGCTGCTGCAACACTCAACTCGAACTCGCCGTTACTCAAACCATCTTCCTGACTCATCTGTCCAGATATCAATGTCAAAAATATGAATTTGTTTACCTATTCCTCCAATTATAGTGATCTAGAGCAATTACTAGTTTGAGAAGTGAATTGAATTATGAGATCAATAAAGGAAGGCTACAGTAATATATATAGCTGGATAGGTGGAAGTAGGATTCTCTTCAATTTGGCATATTAAATTACATGTATTCTCCTCCTTTTTAGCTTTTGGCCTTAAGCAAGACTGAAAGAATATGTATGCCTTTCAATTTTCTCAGAAGATTCTACTTCAGAAATGCCTTTATTTCAACTTTGAAAACGTCGTGTACATATTCCCCATTTCAGGATATATTCTCTGCCGAAAGAGAACAGATTCTGAATGACACAATCCTCTTTTTGTAAGAACGGTTATTGTTTTGTCTGACTCTTTTATTAGTTATAAGTGTTCAGCAAACGAAAAGCTCGATGCTTTTGTTATACTGAGAAGTTGCCTCCAGCTATAACTTGAAGCTTTTGCTTTATTGAGGCAGAGAACTACTAGGGAAGCTATTCATACCTCAGTGAACATTTTTAACTCCCAATATATCCAATACCAGATAGCGGCAAAGAAGTACATGCCGGAAAACACTATATGCGCCCCTACCACACCATCATAACTCCATTGTCATAGTTCATCCCGAAATACTCCAACCACCCTACGAATTGGTTATTCCTAAGTGAGCCATAAAGGATATAATGAACATACCTTGTCTCCACCTTGGATCAAGAACAGGATCAGAGGCTGCTAATTCGTATATAGCAATTATATAGAAGCTCCAGTTCGGTCAGGCAAACCTAAAATAATAAATACGGATGAAAAGCTAGTAGCCATAGCAAAGTTAGAATGCAACTTGTCAATAGATATCAATATACAACATTACAGTACAATATGCTCTCATAATAAGCCAAACTTTTGATTCTCTGCAACTTTATTCTATTCAATGCAGATAACTTCAGAAGTACCTCTCGCTAATATTCTGTTTATGGAGAGAATTCAACTAAAGACTTTTTAAACCCAGCCACCAACTCAATATTCCGGAAATTGGGATATGACAATTAAAACAAAAACATGCATTGTATGAAAGATTTTGAAAAGTAGGTGACAAATTGAGAATAAATTCCAAGAAGAAGAATAAAAAAAAAAGAAAAAAGCATATATGCATGAGAATGTGGGAGATCTACCTAAAAACATTTTAAGAATGAACTCAAGTAGAATTTTGCGACTGCTTACATAGAGAAGCAACTCAAACAGATGCACAAGCATACACCATAAGACATGTTGGAATATTTAATTCATATTTAAATTACTATAACTCCAGTTTCATCAGCAAGCCGGTAGGAGTTGGTCTATCTGCCTCTCTCTGTCTCAACAAAACCTCCCACCGGAAAAAAAAAAAAAAAAAAAAAAAAAAAAAAAAAAAAAAAAACTTGATTCTCCGAACTAAAAAGTATAGCAGGCTTGATCCTTCAGTTCTTTAGGTTGGGATGCATCCTCCTCTTTGAAGTTGATACCAGAAATACTCATCCTACCGACATTCACTGCAATTTAATCACCACACAGCAAATTAGCAGACAAGGTTTTAACGCACAAGGCTCTATTTTCATTAATAAAAGATCAAACAAGGGAAGAGAATCAAAGAACTCAAGTTAAGCTATTTATTCTTATCTTCCTATACTTTACCTACAGCATCATGCCCAGATAGATTGGGCATGTATTTCCTAACGTGTTCCTCGGCAGCATTATCTGCCTTCAGTGTCTCGCACTCGAAAGAGACGGAAATCTGTTCATTCCCATGCTTCTCTTTGATCATACCAATGACATCCTCCTCCCACCTGGATTCAGTTACCTTTTCACTTGAATGATAATCACTTATTATGGCATTGAATTCTAATATGAAGAGTAGTTCATCATAGAGCAAGTAAGAGCACGTAACAACTTTTTTTTTTTCCAAAACGAGGGTTAGTTACTAATTTGGTCCCAGAAGTTAGACCAGGATTATTCACCTTCATAGTCTCAACTGTAATAACACAGACCCTGAAGTTCAAAACCTGGGCCAAAGTTTAGGCACGAAATTTGTAATAAACTCCCCAAGCAAAAAGATCCACCAAGCATGCATAATAGTAGTATCGAATATCACAAATTCTAATTATTTCAGATACAAGCATCGAGCATTTTTGTACATATTATCTTAGGCGGTAACTACACTCGTCTATGAAACAGAGAGAAAATTTACCCATGGGCATGGTCAATGCTCTGGAGACGAGCAGCATCATGTCCCCTGCACTCTACCACGACGACTCTCTCTCTCTTCGTCTGTACATACCCATTAAGCCATCAATGAGAAAAGATAGATAACCAAAAGAGCAGGGCAATATTTATACACCAAACTCATCGACCTCAGAAGAAGATCTAGCAATATGAGAAGGTGCAATCTTCTTTAGATCTTACAGCATAATCAATGATCGAGAGCTTTATCAAGCGGTAATCTTCTCCTCTGCTGCATTCCCTCTCGCAAGATAATTCTAAAATAAGAGGAAGAGAAAATGTGCTCATTATATTTGTATCCTGAGGTACCCAGTTCCCAATACAAGCCCCAGATGCTTATAATATCTGTAATCATTTACCTTGCTGAAAATGAGTCATTCTTTTTCGTTACGTAAGCACCGCATTTCAGGATATTTCCGGTCTAACTCAAAGGATTTTGCTTAAACAGTTTTCTAGTCTCTAAGGGCCTATTTTTCTGCTGCTTCTACTACTAAGTTCAACAACAGCAATTCCCGCAGAGCGTTTAACAATGAGAAAAGTATATGCTGGCTATTTATTTATAGGTTAAAAATAGTTTCAACTTCTTACTCCGTGACAATAGGTCCAGAAGACTAATAAGTTGAGCTGCGGTCCACAATAGACCTAACGGCAATAAATTTAATCCAAGTGGATTGAGTCTAATTGAGATATGTGGACGTTGTGTCTGTACGCTTTAAATGAATTGGTTACGTATGTCTAACGGTTCGAGCTTTTAGAATTAATAATTAGCGCCAACGATCCGACGATCTAAACCATAAAAAGCAGAAGCTCTAATTTGGTACTACTTTTCTAGCTTCATCAAACAGCACTGCACCGTACAGCAGGATCGAACGCGGCCTATATCAATATGCTCATAGAAGAAGAAGCAATAGTTAAAGGAGCAGTTACACAACATTACACTATACTATTATGTAGGGATAGTTAGTACCTGTTCCATGTAGGCCGTAGCAAATGGAGTGGGGGAGACGTATGAAGTGGCCGGAGATGGCCCCGCTTCGTAGCAAAGCGATCGACGCCACCCCTTCCATCACCTCCTCCCCCTCGCCCTTCGCCGCCTCATCCATTTTCGCTTCCTTCGTGCGGAAGTGGAGCTACTGCTTCTCTGAATCGCGCTTTTAGTCTCGCTTATCTTAATGGACTTGAATAAGTGCATAGCGTTTTGGGCAGCAATAATGGGCTTTTGGGCTGCAATGAGCCCATTTCCTGTTTTTGGGATGCAGAGTTTTTGTCCCGATCCGTCCTAGAGTGGTAAGTAAAAATTAAAAATAAATTTAATAATAATAATAATAATAATAATAATAATAATTTATTTTTATTTCAGCAAAAAATACTTTTTTTTTTTTGTTCTGTTATCATCCGTCAAAATCTGCGGAAGAATAGAAATAGAGAAAAAGTAAACGTACTCCGAGAACAAAAAAAATAAGTAATGATGTGCCTCATTTGCATCCCTATTTTATTCTCATGGTATTTTTTTAGTATGAGCAATGCTACATGTACACCCCGAAGGGGTGTACATCATACACCTCCACCATTTTAATGATGACGATATTTTTTACGGGTCACATCAAGTGACCCATCATCACACCCCCACCCTTGAATGGGTGGGGTGTATGATGTACACCCCGAAAGGGGTGTACACATAGCATTTTCCTTTTAGTATAGGTTTAAGTAATGATGTGCTGAAAAAAAAAAAAAAAAAATACAGATAACATAAAAGTATTTTGTAAAAAAAAAAAAAAAAAAAAAACAGCAAATTTTAATATTTTTTAGTATATTTTATTTTCTTTTGTAAAATATGAAAACAAAATTCACTCACAAAAAATATTATGATTTGATCTATATAACAGCAAACTGTAAATATAGTAATACCGTAATAGAGTTGGAACTCTCTTTGTTATGTAATAAAAAAGTTTACATCAGAAAAATATTATTACATGGTAAAAAGTTCAGTCAACATTGCCCGACAAATATGAGCAAATTAAGAGATGATACGTGATACACTAGCAGTCGAGAAAAAAAAACGTCTCAACTCGAACGAGAGTTGAAAGAGAACGATTGAGAAAGTGGAGAGAATATTTCACATTCGACAAGTTATCTGTTCAAATGTGTTCCGCATAATAAGGAACGTAGTCAAAATATTCATTACTATGCGAATCGACGAATAACTGCATGTAGTCAAAATATTCATCACTATGCGAATTGACGAATAACTGCATGTGGAAAGCGCATTACTTTAAATAGGCAAAATTCACTTGTAATAAAGATCGTTCACACGTACAGGTGACTATAGCTAGTTTATTAACTTCAATTTAGCATTTATTGTTTTTCTATTTAAGAGCTTAGTTAAGGAATTAGTTAAGAGACTACAACTAGCTACTTTTTGAGTTTCCTAATTAAAAAATGAGTCTACTTTTTGATTCACTCTAAGTATTCGTGGGGGAGAATTTAATTGAGTTGATCATTTCTTAACCTGATCATTGAATTTTGAGACACATTTGGAGGATCATTTTGAGAACCGGTTCACAACTAGACTCATCTCATCCGGTCAACAGTTTGACTTTCATTCGTGCACAGCAATTAGGTGCAAGTGAATTAATTGCGAGAAGTCAACAATCCGACCACAAATGCCCGAAATCTGTGACCCGACCGAGCCAAACCGGATCCGGTCAAAAAAGACGGGTCCGGTTCGAGGCCGGCTCACAAGAATTTATGAGCCCTTGTTTAATTGTTACAATTTTCGGTCTACTAATGTACAAATTTTAGCCTCTTCAACTGCTGCTGCAGCTTCCTGGAAAAGCATTTGGTCGCTGCAGCTTCCTGGAAAAGCATTTGGTTCTTGGACAAGCGCAGATTGGATAAGAAGACCACGTCAAAGTGGGCCCAATGACTCAGAGTCAAAAAGTATAAAAAGTAAATAAATAATATTTTTTTAGTACTTGAATTTAAAATTTTATTTTTTTTGAGAAAAATCAATGTTAGCCTCTTTATTTTTAAATTTTTTTAATAAAAATAAATATATAATTTTTTCTTCCTGTCTTTATATATATATATATATATATATATATATATATATATATATATATATATATATATATATATATATATATATATATATATATTTATATTTAATCAAAGAATGAGGAGGATTAGATGAAGTTTTAGTTTCGACACTTCTCCTAAACATCGTTATTGTCGATTTTACATGCCCCCAACTAATTCAATCAAGTATTTAAATTCTTTTAGTTGAAGATGTATGGAGACCCCCCGAATTATAGACAATTCTAATATAGGCCTTCCAATTTAGTTTTCTTTAAAGTTGATGATCTATATTAAGCAGTCCCTTATTAAAATGGAATTATGAACAGTTAAATCTAGCAGATTCAACATTAGATTCTTATTTACTTCTTAAATTGAAATACGAAAAGTAAAATTAAAAACAGTTGAAGGGGCCAATTTCGGAATAGCATAGATGGTTTTGAAAAGAATTAATTTCATACAACTTGTGCAAACATATCGAATAATTTTAGATTTATTCCTTCAAAAATTCTAAATTATTTATATATGTTTATCTGATTTGTTACCGTTAGTTTATTATTTATTTTTTAACCGAATACAAATAAAATATTAATTTTATTATTACAAATATGTTTTTCTAAAAATTTTAACAGTTAAAAAGTATACCTATATAATATCTGAAAAGATAAAAAAATAAATTTAGCTCACTCACTAATTAAAATTAACCGTTGAAATTTACTTTTTTATCCTTTTCGATACTATAAAATTTTTGAAAAAACATATTTATAAAAACAAAATTGATATTTCAATTATATTTTATTAAAAATTAAGTAATAAAATAATGGTAATAATGAGCAATTTAATTTTTTTAAAAAAATAAATTTAAAAATTTAAATTTTATAAAAATATATTTGCTATCGAAGGGGTGGGTAGGAAATTAAATTTTTTGAAAACAATAAACAAAAGATTGTACGGTGGGGATTGAAGCATTGGATTCTCGGACGGTGGATCGTAGAGATCCGCATACGCCCACGTCCGTATTGTTGTCGCGTCCGGGTTGTTATACTCTCTCTATATAGTATCCACGGGGTGGCGTGGATTAACACATCCCTCGCCACTAAATTATATGGGTATATATAAATATACATTTCTTTAAAAATATATATTTTACAATTTATTTTATTCTGAAATAAATATTATTTTATTCCTCAGAAAAAGATAAATTTTGATTAGCTGTAACTGTAATTCAATACCCCACTGCGTACCCACTTGAAATTTTAGGAGGGTTAAAAAAAAACTCATTCATTCAAATCAAAGAATGTTTTTACTGTCACTATCTTGTACAGTTGCTTAATATTCTATGCTCAATTATTTCCAAATATATATATATATATATATATATATATATATATATATATATATATATATATATATATATATATATATGACTATTGTAAAAATTTTTGGAGGTGAGAGTATATATATAGGGATTACTCTTATAGGCTCCGTTTGGTAACAGGAATTAGAAATTCTTGTTATACCGGGGATAGATATAGATTCTGGTATTAGCTGGAATTGGTGTAAATTTGCGTTTGGTTCGTTTTATGAGTTATACCAGAATTAAAGTAAATTGTGTTTGGTAAATTATATAGGAATAAGGAGAATAGGAAGAATTGGTAAAAATTGTGTTTGGTTGAGTATAGAGGAATAAGAAGAATTGATAAGTGATAAATTTGTATATTGACTATTTCGCCCTTTATGATATAATTTATAAATAAAATAATTTATTATATTAATCAACCTAATAATAAATTTAAAATATTATTTAAAATAGTAAAAAAAATTAAAAAATAAATAATAAATAATTAAAAGTACTTAAAAATGATAAAAAATTATATATTAAAATATTTAAAATTTTTGATTGTTTATCAATTTAAAAGCATTAATTAAGCAAATTTTTGATTGCTTATCAATTTAAGACTAGGTTTTATCTAATTGTGATTTTGGAGCCTGATACCATTGCCTGAGTTGTGTATTAATTTACTAAAATACTGCTTAACATGTTGCCTTCATCGAGATCATGGGCCGCTTCTGGATCCAGCTCATGGGCTTCTTCATGATGACGGTGTTCATGCTCGGCCTCGCCTTCCCCTACCACCACTGGACCACGCCAGGCCACCACGCCGGCTTCGTCGTCATGTACGGACTCACCTTCTTCTTCGCCAACTTCGGGCCCAACAGCACCACCTTCATCGTGCCCGCCGAGATCTACCCCGCCAGGCTGCGGTCCACGTGCCACGGCATCTCCGCGGCGGCAGGAAAGGCCGGGGCCATCATCGGCGCCTTCGGGTTCCTCTACGCCGCTCAGGGCAGGACCCCGAGCACCAGGGACCGCGGCTACCCCAAGGGGATCGGCATCCGTAACGCCCTCTTCGTGCTCGCCGTCTCCAACTTCCTCGGCCTCGTCATGACGCTCCTCGTGCCGGAGGCCAAGGGGAAGTCCCTGGAGGAGGTCTCCAAGGAGAATGTGACCGAGGAAGAGGAAGAGATGGAGATGGCCTCGAACCCCGCGCCAACGTCCCTATTCCCCTAATTCCACCATTTCAGTGGAATTTGAATTCCCGAATCCATACCCGCTATTCCAAGCAGCTTAGAACTTGGATTCCGGAACATTCTGTCCCCGTTTGGGTATGGACACGGGGATAAGGGGGTATTCCCCCCTTATCCCCCTTACCAAACGGCCCCATAAAGACTAAAGCAACCCAAGCATTTTAAATTTATTTAGCCATTTAAAGAAAAAGAAAAAAAAAATGCCATTGCATGTTAAGTGGAGATGACTAATTACAACCAACAAATTTTATTAAATTATTTTTTAAAAATTTTAAAAACTTAAATAATAATTCATAAATTTGGCTTAGTTTAATTACTATACTATCAATAGTACCAAATATTTAGTACTGTAAAAATTTATTATCGTTAGATATATCTCCTTTTAACTATTTTTATTTATTAGATCATATAATTCTATCAATTGCTAAATTTTAAAAAATTATTATTATTCTAATCACGTATCCCCCTCATACAAGACTCAATAATTGAATAGTACTAATAATTTGATACTGTTAATAGCCTAATTTAAAATGGGTAAATCTAAGTGTACACCCGTGAGGGGTGTACAGATAGCATCTCCCATCAACAATACCAAGTACGTAAAATTATAAAATTTTCTACCAATTTTTTGAACGTATTATTTTACCGATTATTTACTAAACTCTATAGAAGACCCAAAAAAATAAAAATCTAATAGGACTAATAATTTAATGGCATGTAAATTATGCTTAACAAGAACACAAACAAAGAAAAAGTAAAAATTGATTTGGGACATACTGGAGTACACTGTGGGGTGTCTGTGTCATTGCGGGAAAAGCTACAGCTCTGTTGGGGGACCAACGCAAAGGATGATGAAAGATGCCTTTAAATACACATTACCCGAATCTCTTTTATCTCCAAGTGTTTCTCACATCCCACCCAACCCATTTCTCGTGCTCGGATTCTCATTGTTGTGGTTAAACCCAGGAGTAAGTAATAAAGGAGCAGGAACCAAAAAATTGCTTCTTTTTTCAATAAAAACACCATTTTTTTGGCCTCTGTTGGGGTTTTGGTTGGGCGTGGGAGCGTTGGAGGAGGGTTTTATTGAGTTTTATGAGGCAAATTTTGGGCTTTGAGGTAAGATTCACCTGGGTTTTCCTTGGATTGTGTTATTTCTTTAGTTTCAGGATAATAAGATGAAACTTCGGGTACTATGATGTTTTGCTAATCTGAGGAACTGAGAAATAAAAGAGTTTTATTTCATTAATTATTTATTTCTCCTTTCATTCTCTGTTTTATTAAATTGCTTCTTGTGGTCTAGAGATCTACCCTATTGTGATGTTCTTAAAATGTTTAATTTGTTGTATCTGTTTTGTAGCTTCAATTTGCTGCTAAATTTGTCTTGGTGTGCCTTTTTGAACTTCCAGCTCTGGGCTTTGTTTTGTGAACTTTAGTTCTTGTTTGCTGAATGATGTAATTTTATTGCTTTGTGAATATTTTTCCTTCCACCTTACATCATCTTTGATTTGCTTCAACTCAAAGAAAATAAAGACCTATGCTTTCAACGGTCACAAGAAACTTATTTACTTCACAACACTATTCAATGGGTATCTCTTGCCACACATGAATGAGAGGAGTAACACATAATTATTTTCGCCAGATTCTCTGAAGAAAAAGATCGAATTACAGGCGAAGGCATGGGGTTAAGCATTGTTGTTGCTCTTCTTTTATGTTCACTTAATGGGATTTTATCTGACGACGCTGCCGACGTAACGGTTATTATAAAGGGATCTTCGACAATTGCCGAGACCAATGAGAATTTCGTGTGCGCCACTATCGATTGGTGGCCTCCCGAGAAGTGTAACTACAATCAGTGCCCGTGGGGAGAGTCTTCTGTCCTAAATTTGGTATGTTTTATTGTTTTCGCCTTTCGAATGGGTCCGATTATTCGTGTTCGATAAGGAACAACTGCAACAATAATTTGCGCTGTTATTTTTGTTGGATTTTGCAGGATCTAACTCACCCTTTCCTAGCCAATGCTATCAAAGGTGAGTTGTCTTCGTTAATCGGATTGATTTTGTTCACTTGGTTTCACTGTAACATTATCTTATAGTTTGTAAATTTACTTAGGTGGTATATATATGACGGTTCGTGCAAATTGTGAATTCAATAATGATGATCTTTTATAATTGAGTGGCTTTATTTGATGATTTCAGCTTTTAATCCTCTGAGGATAAGAGTCGGAGGCTCTTTGCAAGACCAAGTCGTATATGGCATGCCGAATTTGGGACATCGGTGCGTTCCATTCTCGAAGACAGCTGGCGGGTTGTTCGGGTTCTCCCAAGGATGTTTAAGCATGAAAAGATGGGATGAGCTTAATGATTTATTCCTGAAAACTGGGTAAGAATACCTCTCGCTCTCTCTCAGCAAAGCTAAGATGTTCAAGTGTCACCTCAAATAGAACATTCATGCTGTATAATGACAGGTTACATGAAAATTACATTACAATTGGTTGGTAATAAAAATTGCCTTTGTTTCTCTAACAGTTAGTAATATGAGTAAGATCCCAAATATTTATATTTATTCTGGAGTTACTTGTTTGACAGAAGTAGCAAATGGAACTTCCAGGAAATCAGTGTCAAATTATCTGTCATCGACAAATTCAATTTTGAATAGACCATTGACTAGATAACTAACTAGTCTTCTAAATTAAGAACTTGTACTTTATTTTCTTTGGTCAATAGTGTCATTTTTTCTTTTATTATCATATGTTAGAGTAAATTAATTGCCTGAGAATATTGACTTGTTCCTCCTGATAAGATGCTGAGTTCAAGTTGATCAGACCTTGCAACATATTGAAAACTTTTAATTTGTATTTGGTAGTAGACATTCAAAGTAATCAACACATATTGATGTAGGACGATCATAGCCTTCAAGTTACTAGCTAGTTACTAAAACTTTGCTCATTATATTTGTTTGGTCATATAAATTATTTACGACGAAAAGTTTTTTCTTTTGCAAATATGACACAAAACTTAACAATTTGGTTGATGCCTATCAATATCAGAAGATAGTAGTTATAGCTTGAAAATTCATTTTCTTATTATTAATTAATCCTATGATTGCAGAGCAATTATTACATTTGGTCTTAATGCACTTTACGGGAGGCATCCTGTTCGAAGGGGCATCTGGGGAGGAGCTTGGAATTCGAGTAACACTCGCGAATTCATAGAATACACAATCTCAAAGAGTTACCGAGTTGACTCGTGGGAATTCGGTAATTCATATTTGAAAATTCGCTCTTTAAGACTCTTCTTTCTCCTTCTTAAAACTATAATAGATTAGCAACTATGAAACATATCCTTCTTTATGCGTCAGGAAACGAGTTAAGCGGGCACGGAGTGGGTGCGAGTGTCGGTGCCGAACAGTATGGGAGGGATCTCATTGTACTTAAATCCATGCTTGACGAGTTGTATAGCAAATCACGGAAGAAGCCTTTGCTATTAGCGCCAGGCGGGTTCTACGAACAGCAATGGTATGCTCAGCTTCTTCAGGTGTCGGGGTCGGGTATTATCAATGGCATGACACATCATATATACAATCTTGGTGGAGGTGAGGATATTGTACTTAGCTTACGACGCGAAGAGATCAAACTAAATGATTCCCTTGGTAAATTCGTGCATCGACTGGTGATGATAATTATTTCAATTTTTCTTCAGGTAATGATCCCCGTATTGCAAGTAAGATTACCGATCCGCAGTATTTAAGTCGCGTTGCCGATACGTTCAGAGATGTTCAACTCACTCTACAAAGACATGGACCCTGGGCTTCTGCTTGGGTTGGCGAAGCCGGTGGTGCATACAACAGTGGCAGTCGCCTCGTGTCAAATACTTTTCTTAATAGCTTTTGGTAATTTGCCTTCCTAATTACCGTATAATCTTAAGATATCTTCTTAGGCGCACTACATTATTCGCGGATTCAAAGTTGTAATTTTGGTCTTATTTTCACTGTGTGAAATAGGTACTTAGATCAACTCGGGCTATCGTCGAAGTATCACACTAAGGCTTATTGTAGACAGTCTTTAATTGGCGGCAATTATGGTCTCCTCGACACCAAAACTTTCATACCAAATCCCGATTACTACAGGTGAGTAGTCCATTTGAATTTATTAGGAAAACACGTAAATATTTATACAATTTAGAGCTTGGCCTAAGGCTTCATTCTTTTTGACGCAGCGCATTGCTGTGGCATCGACTAATGGGGAAAGGAGTTCTTTCTGTTGATATTAGCGGCTCTCCATATTTACGCGCATACGCCCATTGCAGCAAGCACAAGGTACGGCGCGACTTGTAAAATTTTCTATCTGTTTCTTCGACATTCTACATTCATTGCAATGTGTTGCGCAAAATTTGCTTCAAATGCTGCGTATATAATGATTAAACTCGATCAATGACATGGCTTAACTGAGATGACTCGATCTTGTTCGAGTGAAACTTTGTTTTAGCCATGCTTTTATTGTCACACGATTACGAGTAACTTTAAATATAATATCTTTGCATTTACGGATTAGTCGTTGAGTTTCATTCTACAACAAACTTTTGCTTTGAAATCAGGCGGGCATCTCCGTGCTTCTGATCAACTTAAACCGAACTATTAGCTTCACCGTGACAGTCCGTAACGACATCAACGTCGACCTGGCAGTGGGGGGTGGGATCGAACGCGACGGCTCCCTCCTCCACGACATCAAACGGACGGTGTCATGGGCCGGAAGCAAAGCTTCTGACGGCTCAGAGCAGAGAGAAGAGTACCATCTGACGGCCCAGGACGGGAACCATCTGAGCAGAACCATGCTGTTAAATGGCACTCCTTTGGAGCTCACCGAAGATGGAGATGTTCCCGCCGTGGAACCTCTGTTAGCTCCGGTGAATTCGGCTATTTATGTTGCTCCAATGTCAGTGGCATTTGTGGTTTTTCCGAATTTCGAGGCTCAAGCTTGCAGCCTGTAGCTTATTAAGATGATTCTCTTCTTGTTGTTTGTTTTTCTAATGTGCCAAATATAGTTTCATATGTGTTGTTGGTGAAAAATAGATTGTGTATAAGAGATTGAGCAGTGGTTCAAAGAGGTCCTGCAATTTTTTTTTTTTTTTTTTTCTCGAATAAGATGTATGATTTGTTGCATATCATTGTTGTGAATTTTGAAGTTGGGAATGAATATTTTCAAGAAGAAATAAATGGAGATTTACAGTAATAACCGCAACAAAGTAAACTATTAAGTTATCACAATATATAATTCCTAAATATATATTGTGATAACTTAATAGTGAGTAATGAGGTGCCCCCCTCTCATGCACCTGGGCTCAATGATTTGGGCAGACTTGCTGGCAAGGTCCAGCCCTCCTATAAAGACGCGGTGGCCCGTGGTCCACCGCCTCGGCAGAAGTATGTTCAGCGGGCGCGCCGCACCCCCCTCAAGCTCGATCTCAGAAAACGCTGTTTTCGGTGCCTTGCTAGTGATCACCGGCTCCGCGACTGCAGGGATCCCCTGCGCTGTGCGGTGTGCTTGGGCACCGGTCATCGGGCACGGCATTGTCGGCTTCGGCATCGGAACCCCGCGCCACCTTCAAGGATGCTTAGGGGACGCAACTTCCGGCCTAGCCTGTCGAAGGTCTTCATCCCCATCTCTGAGGATTTCCGCAGACGGCAGCTACAGCGGCGTTCTGCGGTGCTCGCTGATGTTATAGGTAGAGCCAATCTGAGCTATTTCCCTCAGGCGAACATTGCCGAGGATCTTGCGGCTAGGTTCGGTGGCTACCCTACAGACTTCATGGTGGCGAAATCTCAGGACCGGGACTTCATCATATTCCTCCCCGACTGGGTCCGACCGGACGACCTCCTTCGCAGCTCGCTCCTTCGACTTCAACATTGCAGGCTTCTATGCCACTCGTGGGACCCCTATCGTAATGCTAGCCCCTCCAGGCTTCAATACAAGGCCTGGATTAAGCTCTTTAGTCTTCCCTTCGAATGCTGGACGGAGCCTTGCGTTACCGCCATCGTCACCGGCTTCGGACGCTTCCTCCAGGCCGACATCAACAGCGTAAACTTGGTTGACCTCATCGGATTCAGGTGCCTCATCGCTGTCGACGACCTAGCCGAAATCCCGGAGAACCTTTCCGTTTCGTTGGGAGACATCATTGTCTCCGTCCGGGTCTCCATCGAGAGCTCGGCCCCCTTCGGCGGGGACGACCGGGGGATCCCCTTCGCCGGTGGTGACGCCAGTGAGGGGGGGGGACCAGACTGACCCCCGTGGGACGACCATCGCTCGGATGATTCCCGTGCCGGGTGGGGAAGGCGGCGCCAACTCCTGGGAGGGGGACCGCTCGGGCGACAGCCCAACCTGGGATTCGTCGGAGCTGCGCGACCGGCGGCGTGGTGGTGTCGCCGCTCTGCGGACGGAGGTGGGTTCCGTCGGCGTGGAGGTGCCGCCGGACGCCCCCCCTCTCTCGGCAACCCCCGCGGCCCCGCCTAGATCCTCGTGCGCCCCCTCGCCTCTGGCCGGTAAGGCTCCTCTGACGGATCCTATCCTCGGACGCCGCCCCTCGCACCAACTCGGAAGGTTTTCAAACCGGCTTGCCTGTTCTGGCTCTCCTAGGGCCTTGAGCCCTCCTGCTCTCCCCTTACTCTGGCCCCCTCGAAGCGATTGTCTGGATGGACCGCAGACCCTTCCTTCTCCCGATGTGCCCTCGGGCTCCGCTCTGGCTCCCCCAGAAGCCTGCCTCTCCATCTTGCGGGCACCCATTGCTTCTTCTGGTGGACCCCCTCGTGGGCTGCGTCTGGGCCCCCCCACCCCTGGGCCCATCATCGCCCCTGTCTCGGCCCCCTCCTATTCCAGGCCCGCGTCGCCCCCGCTCCCTTCCGTCACCAAGCGGGCCCCCCTGGCCCCCCTGCCGCTCCCCTCCGCCCCTGGGCCCGCCCACCAATCGCTGGGCCGCCTGTTACCCGACTTGCTCTCCTCGTCCTGGGCCTTCGAGTGGCGGGCCGCCCCCCCCTCCGGGCCCACAGTCTGGCTGCGCTTCGAACTGGGCCCCCTCCTGGGCAGGTCAATTCCGGGCCCCCCGGGCCTGCCCCCCCCACCCCACCGCTGCACCTTCTCATTGGGGTTCGGATCCCACCTACTCGTCGCTGCAAACTACGACTCGCCCACCTCTGCCGCCCTCGTTGGGGCCCGCTTCTGCCACCCTCCTGTCGGCCCTGTTGCGCCGGAAGCGCAGTCGTCCCGCCGCGCTGTCGACGCGGCTGGCCCCCGGTTCTGCCCGAACGGTGCCGCGGCTCCGCCACACCCGCCACCGCCGGGGGTCCTGGTCGGGCCGGGTCATGCCGCTCAGCTGGATCCGTTGGGCCCCCCGAAGAGGGCCCTCCCCGATGACTGTCTTGCATCGGTCAGCTCCCTTGCGCCGTCGCCCACCCCCGTCTCCTGGGCCCCCTCCCCCCTTGCGCCGTCGGGCCTCTCTCCCCCGGGGGTGCTGCCTGCGCTCGGCGCTGCGCCAGGCATGCTGGAGGTCGGCACCTCGGTTGTGCCATTGCCACCCTCCGCACCCTCCGCCGGCAAGCCTTGGCCGGCCCCGCCGCCCTCCTCGCTGGACACCCCGGCCCTGTCCCTCTGCCACGACGTCGCCGCCGGCTTTCCGGCCTCAGGGGAGGTGCTGCTGCCTTCCTCAGCTCCTAGGCAGGTGCCCGAGGCCGGGCGTTCTTGCGCTACCTGCACGGACCCTGCTCTGCCACTCTTCCCCTGCCACCCACTGCCTGTGGCCTGTCGCCCCTCGGGGGACCCCCAGCGCCTGACCGCCCCAAGGAGAAGCCCGAGGTTGGCTAAGAGTGCGGGCAAGCAAGCCCTCGCTCAAGCTATGGCCCGGAAGTCGGCGCTCCTGGATCTCCGCATCGTCACTGATTGTGGTTCGACCAGCCAGGCTTCGGATCGCCGGAGTATCATTCGCAAGTGTGCGAAGCTTGGTATCCAGTTGAGTGACGATGATGCAGCCTCGCTTCTGGATCTTGCAGGACCTGTGGTCTAGGACCACGGTGTAGCGGGTGCTGCAGTCTGCCGGTGTTTCTTCTTCGTTATGTTTATGATCTGTACTTGGAACGTCAGGGGACTCAATTGTTTGACCAAGCGGGGTCTGGTCAAATCCGTCGTTAAGCCTCTTAGGGGTTCTATTCTCTGTTTTCAGGAAACCAAGTTGAACCTGATTTCTCGCTCTTTTTTATTAACTTTTGCTGGATCGGGGTTCGACAAGTGTCATTTCATTCCTTCGTCAGGAGCCTCGGGCGGCCTCGCCACCTGCTGGAACTCCAAGCTCTTCACTTGCTCGGAGGTAATCGTGCGCGACCACTCCCTCACGTTGAGGCTTTCGTGCGTGCGCAGCGGCATATCTTTCTACCTAACTAATGTCTACGGGCCTCCCACTTGGGGTGGAAAGGTCGCGTTCTGCCAGGAGCTGGCATCGTTGAAATCTGCCTGCCCCGGACCTTGGGCAGTGTGCGTGGACTTCAATCTCACTCGCTCCCCCTCCGAGAGGCTGGGGAACAATTGGTGCAACCGTCTGATGACTCTGTTTTCCAAGACGATCGACGATCTTGAGCTAATTGATCTTCCGCTGACCAATCAAAGCTTCACTTGGTCTAACATGCAGAGCTCCCCCACTTTAGCTAAGCTAGACCGCTTCCTGATCTCGACCGACTGGGACTCTGCCTTTCCGCTTACCTCGGTTGAGACGCTCCCTCGAATCACCTCGGACCACTCGCCCCTTCTTCTCAAAACGCTCAACAACCGGCGACCGCGCGCCTTCAGATTTGAAAAAGTTTGGCTCACCAGGAACGAATTCGTTTCGCTTGTGCCTATCTGGTGGAAGGAAATCGATGCCAATCGAGGCCGGCAGGGAAGCATCCTCACCTTTAACGCAAAACTCAGGCACTGCCGTAAGAGGATCAAAGATTGGTGCTCCTCAAACTTCCACAACATCTCCAAGGCTAAGCGGGACTCAGTGGAGGAGATCCAGAGGCTGGATTCCCTGGAGGAACACCGGTGCTTGACCTCTAGCGAGCTGGATTCTAGAAGGGACCTCAAGAGTCTCCTTAGGGGTATCATTAGGGAAGAAGAGATTCTCTGGAGAACCAGAGCCAAACAACATTGGCTCAAAGAGGGGGATGGCAACACCAAATTCTTCCATGCTATGGCGAACGGTAGACGCAGGGCAAACCGGATTGGAACCTTAGAGGACGAGGGTTGTACCTTCGAAAGGGAGAACGATAAGAGGGAGTACTTCTTCCGTAAGTTCAAGGACCGCTTTGCGCCAGCCACCACAAATTCCCCCTTGTTCGGGGACTGGAGCGACCTTTTTCTCGACAACCGCGCGCTGAGCGCGGAGCATCTAACTTCCCCGTTCACGCTCGAGGAGATCAAACTGGCAACGTTCCAGATGAGCGGGGACAAAGCGCCGGGACCTGACGGCTTTAGCATGGCATTCTACCAGAGGTTCTGGGACGTGATCAAGGACGACTTAGCCAACATCTTCGAGGACCTTTACTTCGGTCGCCTGAACTCGGGTTCGATAGACTACTCACACATCTGCCTCATCCCCAAAGTGGAGGGGGCCAACTCTGCCAATGATTTCCGGCCTATCAGCCTCAGCAATTGCATTCAGAAAATCATCTCCAAGGTGCTGACAAACAGACTTGTCAAAGATTTGGACAAGATTATTTCCCCTTCGCAGTCTGCATTTATCAAAGGTCGGTTCATTCTAGACTCCTTTGCCACCGCAAGTGAGCTAATCAGTTGGGGAGTGTGCAAGCACATTGACTGCGTGGGAGTCAAAGCAGACTTTGAGAAAGCCTTCGACCATGTGAACTGGGCATTCCTCAGGCACATCCTCCAATGTCTAGGAGCGAACCACAAATGGTGCGGATGGATAGACCAGTGCATCTCCAATGGCAAGTTGCCATCCTCGTCAACGACACACCTACCAACTGGTTTAGAATGAAGAGAGGTCTTCGTCAGGGCGACCCGCTTTCGCCTTTCCTCTACCTCCTGGTGGCGGAGGGCCTGGCGCGGTTAACCAACCGTGCCGTTCGCAATAACCTCATTCAAGGGGTTGGTCCCTCGAGGGAAGCGAAAACTTCCCTCATCCAATTCGCTGACGACACTATCTTCTTCTGCGAAGCGAAAGCGAGGCAGATTCGCAACCTACGCTTCCTTTGGCTGACCTTCGAGTGGGCCTCCGGCCTAAAAATCAATAGGGCCAAGTCGGCCCTGTTTTATATGGGCAGGGGGTCCAACAAAGGGGAAAGGCTCGCGACGATACTTGACTGTAATCTGGGATCGCTGCCTATAAAGTACCTGGGCCTACCTTTAAAGCAGGGTCCCATCCCAAAGGACGACTGGCAACTAATCATCAACAGAATTGAACAAAAAATCGCTGGATGGCAGGCAAAGCTTCTTTCTCAAGGAGGAAGGCTTACATTGGTCAACTCAGTGCTCTCGAACCTACCCTTATACTACTTCTCCGTCTTTAGAGCGCCAGCCTGGGTGCTTAAAAGAATCGACTCACTGAGAAGAGCCTTCTTCTGGAAAGGTCAAAAATCTATTACGGGGGGGAATTGCCTGGTTGATTGGAAAACGATCTGCAGGAGCAAAAAGGACGGGGGCCTCGGCATTTTGAATCTGGAGAACCTGAACACTGCACTGCTAGCGAAGTGGTGGTGGAAATTCTGCGCCGCAGACTCGACACCCTGGGGGCCGCTCGTTAAGAGCCTCTACTACCGCCGCAGAAGCCCGCTTAACGAAGGATCCTCGTTCAAACCCTTCTCGCTTTGGTGGAGAAGCGTAGTGGGTACCAGGGAGCTCTTCAAGTGTGGCACGACTCGGACGGTGGGGAACGGAGAATTGACATCATTCTGGTCGGATATTTGGGTTGGGAATTCGAGCTTTTCCACCCAATTCCATAGCATCTTCCAGCTGGCCACGAACAAGAACCTCCGGGTTAAAGACTGCACCGATCACTCTGGCTGGAACTGGGCGAGGATACTGGAGGGCATAGACCTCGGAATCCCAGACCTACCAGGCCTAGAGGAACAGACTCTACAACTAAAGCTAGCCACGCCGACCATTCAGCTATCCAACAACAAAGACGTTTACCACTGGCGGTGGGCGGCGTCCGGACTCTTCTCGGTTAAGTCCTTATACAACTTCCTTCAGGACAGTGGGGTTGCTGATACCCGATTCGCCGATCTCTGGAAGACTAAGTCCCCTTTGAAGGTAAAAATCCTAATCTGGCTTGTCCTCAGAAGAAGAGTGCTAACTAGAGACAAGCTCCTTCAAAGGAACTGGATCGGTACCTCCACCTGCGTCCTTTGCCAAGAAAGCGAGGAAACCGCGGATCACTTATTTGCCTCCTGCGCCAGCACTCAGGCTCTGCTGGGCTCTCTGCTACCAAACAAAGCGGAAATCCGCAGCAGCCTAACCGTTGAACGACTGTGGGAGACGCATGCACTGAAGAAAGGGGGCCTTGGAAAGAGGGCTCTCATCACTATCGCAGCAACGTGGTGGTCTTGCTGGTTGGAGAGGAACAGGAGGATCTTTGACAATCATAATCACTCCTTGCACCGGATCCTCTCGGACATTAGGATTCTTCGGTCGCACTGGACCAAGTTTTGTACCTAATTTTTACATTTTCGGTTTTTTTTTTTTTTTTTTTTTTTTTTTTTGGGAAGCGCTGCCTTACGGGTAGTCGCCTGCCCCGACCTTCTGCTAAATTCAACCTTGCAATGAATGAAGCGGCAGCATGCTGCCTTTCTCTCAAAAAAAAAAAATAATAATTCCTAAATATACTACACAAAAATATAAACGTAGTATTAGTATACGTATGGGCCGGGATTTTAAATTAGGCCCAATATTGAAGTGCTATGGGCCTTGGTCTTTTGCTGACGTGGTGGACCAGGTCCATGATTTCGCTAATATAAACGAGGGGCTCTAGAGGGTTCGAGAACCAAATCCCCGCAAGGTGTTTTTGTGTGTCGTTCCCTGTAGCGACGACGCGGCGACTCCTCGGAGCTCTCGGCCATGGCGTCGGCGGCGTCGGCGCCTTCTAGGACTGAGGTTCTCGGCCTCCTCCGCTCCCTCCTCCGCACTGCGGCCAAGTTCTCCGACTACAACGTGAGGGAGTACGTGCGGCGCCGATCCCTCGACGGGTTCCGGGAGAACAAGGAGCTCTCCGACCCCGCCGCCGCCGCCGCTGCATTCGCCACCGCCAAGTCCCAGCTCGAGGTCGCGCGGCGCCAAGCGTTGGTGCAATCGCTCTACGCCCCCGATGTCAGGAGCGTCTTGGAGATCAAGAGTCTCTGATTCGAAAAAGGTGCGGATTTGGTGGGGTTTGATTCGCCCCCCAGGTTTTTGTTTCGATTTTTGCGGTGTTTTTGTGGATCTTTCTTGTGATTTATTTGGCTTCGGATGATGCGGTTGTGAGTTAGGGCTTAATTTTACTTATGAGTGCAAACTGATGAATGGTTGCATAACTGTGATGAGGAGATTTAGGGTTTTAGGTATTGTTTTTTGAAGAATTTTATATTTATGCTTCGTATTTGGAAAATTTTGGATATGTGATTCCCTGTGTGTTATATGCATCTAAATTACTACCTATGTATAAATGAGGAACTTTGTGATCTCATGCTAGGAAAATTAAGACAAGTTCCCTACAGTGAAGCTTCTCTCTCCTTTTACTCTCTTTTCTCATGTTTCCATGTTTAGAGCACTTATGGTTCTTGCATCTTGTTAAACAAGCCTGAAACCATTATTATGTATGCTTATTAACCATACCAATCAACACCATTTTTACCGTAAAATTGGGATGTCGCATTAGTTTCAGTGTATACATGTTAGTCAATGCAAATCGAGTCCTTTATTAGTGAATCCTTGTCAACTTAGATACTCCTTGTTATATAGTTTCATGTAAATGGGCAGTGTCTTGGTATAAATGTTGATGGGGACCCTCATGTTCCATAAGCCTACCCTTACTTTCCATCATTTTATAAGCTTTATCTTTGAACTGAATCATATTCCTTACTTTATAGTCGCGGCCGCTCCCTTTATATCTAGTTGTTTAGACAAATCAATGGGTGTTTGAAACATGAAAACGATTCCGAAATCAAAGATCTGCTGACATTTTTGTGCTTAATTCCCTGCTTATTGTGCCTGGGGCCCTGGCTTTTAGAGAGCCCCGGACCACGTTTTTCTGGTCACCTATTTAATTAGTTTGATCATGAGCAAAAGCTTGTATCCTCTTCTCTCCCAAGTGTTCAGAATTTGATATCATTGTTTCTTTCTGAAAAATAAGCAGGGAAATTGGATGCATGTAAGTAGGCTAACTGATTCATAGCTTATGAAATTCTGTGTTGTTTGCATATAAGTTATGACCCTAAAATCAAAAGCTTCGCATGGGCCAAGTGAGTCGCGGTTTATAGAAGAAATCTTGAAAATGATTGTTTTCCGCATATTTCGTGTCTGCAAGAAACCTTGAAACTTGCTGGATGATTTATCTCTTTGGCATTATAACAGCAATGGATCAGCTCATCATTTCTATATTGAAGCCTTAACACCGCCAACTGCTCTTTACTCACTTAAAAGATAGGAGTTTCCCGCATTAAAAAAGATAAATAAGTTCCATCTTTCATTGCTTTTATCTCAAGGATCTTGAGAGGAAACACAAAAGAAAAAGAAAAAAGCGGTAAACAATTTCTGTTGCTAACTCGATAATTGCTTTCGAATTTGTGGGGGGCAGGGTGATCTTACTGGAAAATTTTGGTTTTTTGCAGGTTCTCGGCAATTGCTTTAAATCTCGAAACTTGAGAAATCATAAGATGTGCTTCACACTAGCAGATACAAAGGGAATCTGTTTGAAGCAATGATTCTGGAACTATTATTGCCTGTTCAGAGTGCTCCCTCCATATGTCTTTACTGCAACAATAAGGACCTCATCTAATTTTCGACTAAAATGTACTCTGTATTTAGAGCAAGTTGTGGACTTTATTTATTCATGAATTGTTACATGTTTTATACAGTTTTGCTGATGATTTTCTTACATTTCTTGATACTTCAAATTAATGAGCTGTGATGAATCCACTGATAATCAGATGATGTGTGGTGTTGGATATTGATTGCTATTACTGTTGATTACTTCCTACCAGGATTTAACTTGCTTCAGCACACTTCTTTGGCACCCAAGATTCTGGAAAAGCAAATCTTAATATTTTTTGAGAATTGAAACGGTAAATTCCCCTTAGATGATGTTAAACAAATAGGTTTTATTTTAGAGCTTTAATGGTTCTGTTTTGTACAACAATTAAAGAAAAAAAAAAAAAAAAGTGAACTCAAATTTTTCTAAAATAATTTTTGCCTGGTGAAACTATTTTTAAATAATATAATTTATCTGAATTATAATTATAATTTGGTTGAAGTTGATGACCAATTTTCGTACAATTATAAAATCAAAATTTAGATATTTTATCATTTTAGTAACAAACATAAATGGTTTTAACTTTTTTGAAATCACAAGCTATTTCTTGTTTGATTGGGAACAAGATATGGAATAAAGTTTTATTTCGGTCTTATTCTCCAAACGCGTCTGGTTTAAACGAGACTATTAGTTCTCATCTTTCTGAAATAGTATGATATAAAATTAAAATTACTGCTCTAGTATTATTTCTTAAACAAACTTATTTTTTCTTGAGAATAAAATTAATTAAAATAAATATAATTTTAATTATTATATTAACTTTTAACTAATTTAATTATTTTATTAACTAATTATTTAACTATTAAATAATTAACTAATTAATTTGTTAATTTATTAAATTATTTATTAATAAATATTTATTATTATTAATTATTTTATCTATTAATATTAGGGTTATCTAGCAATAATTAATAAAATAAAATAAATTATTATTAAACTAATATTTTTGTATTAATTAATTAGATAAAATATTACTAATTTAAAATTATAATTACTCTTATTCTCACTATTTTAGTTTAACTATCTAAATATTTTTTTTTTATTTTTAAAAATAATTTAATTTTTATTCAAATTTAAAATTAATTTTATTTTTATTTATTTCTTAATTTATATTATTTTTGTAATAAATAATTTTATTTTTATAGCTGATCCAAACGAAACGAAGCATAGAGAGCCGTAGGAAGAAAAGGCTAAACAAAAATAATATACATCGCCACCATTAAAATGGTGGAGGTGTATGATGTACACCCCTTCGGGGTGTATATGTAGCATTGCTCTTTGTCGAAGAAAAATGCTATGTGTACACCCCTTTCGGGGTGTACATCATACACCCCACCCATCTAAGGATGGGGGTGTGATGATGGGTCACTCGATGTGACCCGTAAAAAATATCGTCACTATTAAAATGGTGGAGGTGTATGATGTACACCCCTTCGGGGTGTACATGTAGCATTGCTCCTTTGGACGTTCGCTAATTAATGATGAAAATTATGTGGGCCACGAATTTTGATTGATGTAATTCAATTATTTTTCTTATTTATAAAATATCTGTTTAGAAATTCCAAAAAAAAAGTACTTTAATAAAATTATTATTATGAAAATGTAGTGTACTCTTATATTTTTTAATTAATAATTAAGTTAATTTTAAAAGTTTGAAATAGTGCTCGCTCATCAATTTAGCGGAATAAAATATGCAAAAAGGCCCTTTGCGAACTAACGGCGTACAAATGAGTGCCAAAAGGCCCCACGAGTAGAATGTGTACATGTCTCGATCTTCCTATAAAAGGCGAAGAAAATATCACCCGAAAAAAACAAAATGCACGGGATAGAGGGGAGTGTGAAGTGAAGTAGAGACATTTCTCCTCTTCCCCGATCTCCATTGCTCTCTCTCCCCCTCTCTCTCTCGGAGGGAGTTTAGGGCAATGGCGATGGCGTCGTCGTACTCGTCGCCGTTCTCGGCTCGCGCCATCGTCTTCTGCAATTTGAGCTCCATTCCCCGATCTCGCGATCTCCGATCGAGGAGCTTCGGGAGCTCCACGCTCTTCTTCAGCAAGATCGGAGGATTTCGCCGCGTCTCTAAGCATCTGTATGTGAAGAGCATCGCTAGCGATCGAGAGATTCAGGATCCGATCTCAGAGGATGGTGAGCTTCCCCCTAATTTGGTTCATGTTTCCGATTTTTGCTGTGGAATATTATTTGATCACGATTACTAAGCCGATTCGAATGTGAAGTGTAACAATCAAGTTTAGTTTATATTATCGCCAATTACTTTAATTAGTTCCCTGAAAGATTTTGTTCTATATTTTTGCATGTGTTTTGGCAACCGAAATTGTTCATTATATTTCAGAGAAAAAAATGATGTGTTTGAGTAGGAATTGATTGTAGTAACTGAATTTCTATACTGAGCTATAGATGAAGGTGAAAATCGAAGGATTATTTCCTTGATGATATTATTAGCATTACGTCGACAGCGGTTGTGTTCTAGTTAAGCTAACTTTTGCTCTTTTTCATTCAACAACATTAGGTTAATTTGTTGGTTTTTCTGGATGAAAGATAGCTTCATTAACCTAGAAAAAGAAGTGGAACTTCTGCTGCAGAATTTTTCGAAGAAAACCGTACTAGAGCACCGATGAGTGATAGTATAATATATTTGGACAATAGTTACTGACTAATCCTTCAGCTAGTTCATTTCATTTGTCACTCCTTTGTTCTATATTTGATTGTTTATCTCATCTTACTGTTTTACTTTTCAGCTTCTCCAAACACACTAAGCTCTTCTGTATATGATTCCTCAACAATTGCATCTAGTATCAAATATCATGCGGAGTTCACTCCCTCATTCTCTCCGGAGTGTTTTGAGCTACCAAAAGCATACTATGCAACTGCAGAAAGTGTTCGAGATGCCCTCATAATTAATTGGAATGCCACATTTAATTACTATGACAAGATGATAGTAAAGCAAGCTTATTATCTCTCAATGGAATTCCTACAGGTCTAGCATTCGGTTTTGCTCCCATCGTTGACATTATCTATTACGAAGAATTCAAATGTAGTTATGCTGATAATCTCTTTAATTGCTTTGTCCAAAATGTAGGGCAGAACACTCTTAAATGCTATTGGTAATCTAGAGCTAGTTGGAAAATATGCAGAGGCATTAAAACAGCTCGGATATAACCTTGAGGATGTCGCTAGTCAGGTAAGAAATGTCCAAGAACATCTTTTATAAGTTCTGATACTTTCCAAGAGCTCTGTTCATTATGTGCTGACATCAAATATATTGCATAGCAACAGCGGAAGCTCTGAAAGAGTTCCTGCATATTTCATCCTTCAATGCCCTTTCATTGTATACTGTGTTTCTCTTTCTTTCTTCTTTTTTTTTGACTTTTCTGGTACAGAAGATTTTCTTTTTCATGCTGTTCATGGCGCAAGATAAACTTCTTGCTTTCTTGGTGCTAAGAGTTACCATTCAATTGTGCTTCTGTAATTAACATGCTAAGCGAAGCAAAGATGTTTAAAGTAGGATAGTCCAAACATATTTGTGTTTCTTTTAATGTTGTATATGCATGTATACTACACATGTATATTATATAGTTTATATGATGTAAAGAAATTTATCATCCAAAAGTTCACAAGATATTGTTTGTTTCCTGGATTTTATCATGTAGGAGCCCGATGCTGCTCTAGGAAATGGTGGTTTAGGGCGTCTAGCTTCATGCTTTTTGGATTCTCTGGCAACATTAAATTATCCAGCATGGGGCTATGGGCTTCGATACAGGTATGGTCTCTTCAAACAAAACATCACAAAAGATGGTCAGGAGGAAGTTGCAGAGAATTGGCTCGAGGTATAAGATCTTCCTCAACCTTTATGTATTCCATATCTCTTTCTATGTATTAATCTTTTCTGATTTTTTTCCATCTTTTACACCAATAAGATTATCTACCCATAGTTATTATTTTGGATATTCACTCCATTTGTTTAAAGAAGTATTTTGTCTGTTAGCACTGAAATAATCTTTTGCAGATGGGAAACCCTTGGGAAATTGTAAGAAATGATGTGACGTATCCTGTAAAATTCTATGGAAAGGTTGTTGTTGGTTCTGATGGGAAGAAGCACTGGATTGGTGGAGAGAATATCAAGGCAGTTGCATATGATGTGCCAATACCTGGTTACAAGACTAAAACTACTATCAATCTACGTCTTTGGTCAACAACAGTAGCTTCAAGAGATTTTGATTTGGCAGCTTTTAATGCTGGACAACATGCTAAAGCAATTGAGGCTCATACAAATGCTGAAAAGGTTTTTCTTGATTTCTTGGTTCTAGCTATAAAATGATGATTGCTAAGTTACTTGTGATTCTAGAATTTTTCTAAAAACTCTGTTTCATCCTTATTAAGCTTAAATCATGTCTAATTCTTAAAGACTTTGTGTCTGTTGTTAGCGCTTGTATATAATTAAGGTTGTTCTAGGTTTAGATTGTTTGTTTCTGTATGGCCTATTGAGATCTGAGTCGGAGGTTTTGTTTCGTATCATCTAAATAAGCTTATCTTATAAAGCGGCGGCATTAGCTGATTTGACAAGGCGCTTCATCTAAAACATCCAGTTTCCATTCCAGATCTGCTATATATTGTACCCGGGTGATGAGTCACTAGAGGGGAAAATTCTTCGCTTGAAGCAGCAATATACACTATGTTCAGCTTCTCTTCAAGATATTATTGCTCGTTTTGAGAGGCGATCTGGAAATAATGTGAACTGGAAAGAGTTTCCATCAAAAGTTGCTGTGCAGATGAACGACACTCACCCAACCCTATGCATTCCAGAGTTGATGAGGATACTTATTGATGTGAAGGGATTGAGCTGGAAGGATGCTTGGAGTATTACACAAAGGTACTTTTTTTCATCTTGTATATCTGTTGTATCGCATTCGACCTTGCAAGAGGAATGTTTTGCAATAGTTCGTTTTGCATTTTTACAGTATATATGCTTGAGAAGAATAAAATGGACAACTAAATCAAAGTGCCAGCATAGTCATTTTGGTGCTCATTCGGATAATTTAAGTCTCAGAGAATTCCTTGACCTACCTTAATTCTACAAATGTCTCCTACTTTACACGTATCTGCATTTTTTACAAGACAACGATCTAGTAACCTCAATTAGTTTGGCAAAAGCAATCCTCTTGAATCATAGTATACATCATGATAATGGACATTAGCAGATCGAAGTTGAAAGTATGGTTGGGCGCAGTGCTGTTGCAAACCATCAATTTGTTCTAGCAGCAGCAAGTTCAATGGTCGTATTCAGGTCATCTATTATCTTCAGTTATCTTATTGAAGCTAACATTACATTGTTACTTTGGAATAGTTAATGTTAGTGTAATTAATCAATTTTGCGTTGTCGCATTTCTTTTCAACATTAAGTACTAGAAAAGGATTTTCATATTATTTATCATTCAAGTCTTTCAACTGATGCTTTCTCATTTTATATTGTCATTTGCAGAACCGTGGCATACACAAATCATACTGTTCTTCCTGAAGCTCTTGAGAAATGGAGTTTGGATATCATGCAAAAGCTGCTTCCTCGACACGTTGAAATCATAGAGATGATTGACGAAGAGGTACAATTTTTTTGTTCTTTATTGTATATCTATCTGGTTACTATATGGTTCTCAGGCTTATTAATATTGTCTTTTTTTGTGTATTTTATATTTTGGATGCAAAACAGTTGATTGACAACATAATATCACAGTATGGGACAGCAGATCTTGTAATTTTAGAGAAAAAATTGAAAGAAATGAGAATCTTAGACAATGTTGACCTTCCAGCTTCTGTTGCACAATTGTTTGTCAAACCAAAAAAGGATCCTTGTGTTAAACCTAAGAAAAAGTTATCAGTTAAATCCTTGGAAACTTCTGATATTGTTGTTGAGGAAAAAGTTGAATCTGAAGAAGATGAAAAAGAAAAAGACGAAAAAGAAAAAGATGAAATAGAAGAAGATGAAATAGAAGAAAATGATCCTGAGGAAGAAGAAACTACGCCATTAAAACCAGATCCTAAATTGCCAAAAGTAGTTCGTATGGCCAACCTTTGTGTTGTTGGTGGACATGCAGTCAATGGAGTGGCTGAGATTCATAGTGAAATCGTGAAAGAGGAGGTATTCAACAGCTTTTACAAGGTACATATTTTTGACATACATTATTTTCCAATTGTTTGATCTTAGGGCTTTTAGCATATATGCCCCTGCAAATATGCAAAATAATGCAAATACCCCTCAAAGTTCGCATTTGCGCACTTACCCTGAAAACCCCTGGTAACTGGTTATTTGTGTGTGCACAGGGGTGTGAATATAAATAAATACATTTTCAGGGGCATGCATGCAAATACAAACTTTTGAAAGCACAAGTTCACATCTTTGCAGGGGTATGTATACAAAAAAACTCTCGATCATATTTAGGACCAACTGTTAAATTAAGAATTCCAAGAAAATGTGAGATTTGATTTTGCAATAAGCATGCTGCTAGTGATCTGAATAATTTAATTTCTTGCAGTTGTGGCCTGAAAAATTCCAAAACAAAACAAATGGAGTGACTCCAAGACGCTGGATCCGATTTTGCAATCCTGAGTTAAGTAATATCATAACTAAATGGATTGGTAGTGATGATTGGGTCCTGAACACTGAGAAGCTTGCTGATCTTAAGAAGGTTGTCTACACTTTACTGCTTCCATATATTCAAATCTAGTTTGATTTTACGAATCGCCATTCTCCAGTCTGTGCAGAGGCCAAAGTAGCTTCTGAAAAATTCTTTCCTAGTCATCATTCTCATTCAGATACTTTACTCAAGGAAAGGATGATATACTCATAGGACTAATCCTTTATCATATGAAAGTGGTTTTAGTAGTACTTGGATGGTCCTTTATTTCCTCAACTTTCTTGTCACCACCATTAATATGTTAATTTGCCTAAGATTCTCGTAATATTCTTCTAAACTGCTTTGCAGGTATTTGAACCCCCTTGATTGCTGTTTTGTTTGCTGCTGTTTAATTCGTTTACCTCATAGAATCTCTGTCTCTCTGTCTCTTTTTGTCTTATTATTCTGGTCTGAAACTCTGGTGTCCAAATTATTCTTGCTTCATGTGATGCCATGTATAGTTGGCTTATCCTGCTTTTCTCACTATTAGTCTGTTTGAAATATATCTTGGAGTTATTTATTCTCTGTGACGTATCGACGCAATCTGAAACAGTTTGCTGACAATGAGGATCTCCACTTGGAGTGGAATGCTGCTAAAAGAAGAAACAAACTGAAAGTTGTCTCCCTTATCAAAGAGAAGACAGGTTATGCTGTCAGCCCAGATGCGATGTTCGATGTACAGGTTGTACAGCTAATTCTTAGAATCTTATCTTAAAAGTGAAAATAATTTCATTTGTTCCTGGGATAACTGTCTAATTTGTTTAATCAGGTTAAGAGGATTCATGAATATAAACGTCAACTGTTAAATGTACTTGGAATTGTCTACCGCTATAAGAAGATGAAGGAAATGAGTGCTGAAGAGAGGATAGAAAGCTTTGTTCCCAGGGTCTGCATATTTGGGGGCAAAGCATTTGCTACCTATGTGCAGGCCAAGAGGATAGTAAAGTTCATCACAGATGTTGGGGTCACTATTAATCACGATCCTGACATTGGGGATCTATTGAAGGTACATCTATGCCTTGTCATATTAGTTAAATTAAGTAAAAATCTATAAAATCATTCATTTATGCGAAGTCTCCTGTTCAACTAGGATGAACTGAAATAGAAATAATAAAAAATTGAAGGGGCATCAACAAAAGAAAATTGTTGTTGGGTATTTATCAAAACCACCTATAGCTAGAGGTGGAGTCGTCCTCATTATTGCAATTTCATTACTCACAGCTGTTCTTGAGTCAAAACTTTGGTCGCACTGGTTTTGCTGATGCCTCAAGTAACCTTGTTTTACGTTTCTCACATTCTTTTGATCAACTCAATGAAGTAAAATCTAAATTTTCTTGTCTTTCTATCCAGGTTGTTTTTGTTCCAGACTATAATGTGAGTGTTGCCGAGACTCTTATTCCTGCCAGTGAATTATCTCAGCATATCAGGTAATGACCCTGTCATCTCTAATCTTCGGTTAGAGTTCGACCTTTTAGTTAACTGCAAATGAAAAATTGAATCAAAATGCTGTGACATCTCGTCATAACTATCTTCTATCTTCCGATCAGTACTGCTGGGATGGAAGCGAGTGGAACCAGCAACATGAAATTTGCTATGAATGGTTGTGTTCTCATTGGAACTTTGGATGGGGCGAATGTGGAAATAAGGGAAGAGGTTGGTGAGGAGAACTTTTTCCTGTTTGGTGCTCAAGCTCATGAAATTGCTGGTTTAAGGAAAGAAAGAGCAGAGGGAAAGGTATGAATCATAATTTAACCTTGTTTGAGAAACTAGTGGAAAACAATACATGTCAACCTTCAGCTATAGGTTGGAAAAAAAAAAAAAACTTCTGAAGTTTAATTTTTCTATTATGATTGTTTAATTGAGACTATCAATTACATGTTATTTGATTTGAGAAAATAATATTGAATTTCATACTTCCGTAAAAAATTAACTGTTTCAGCCAAAAGAGTAATAGGTTATAAATTTCTCTTTCAGAAAAGTTACAGTGACAGTTTTCGATGGGATTTTCACAAATCTAACAATTCATTAGTTGGGTGGTTCAAATGCAAAAATTAAAGTTCAGATACCTATTTTCAAATTATCTTTAATTGGAAGTGTCCATACTGCATACTTTTTAGTTCTATATTTTGTTTTCCCCATAATATCAAATGTAATTAGTCAGTGTGTTAGTTATTCAAGAAAAAATCATCGACTTTATTATGGCATGTGCAGTTTGTGCCTGACCCACGATTTGAAGAGGTGAAGAAATTTGTCCGCAGTGGTGTCTTTGGAACTTACAATTATGAAGAATTGATGGGTTCCCTGGAGGGAAATGAAGGATTTGGGCGTGCAGATTATTTTCTTGTCGGCAAGGATTTCCCCAGTTACCTCGAATGCCAAGAGAAAGTCGATGAAGCATATCGGGACCAGAAAGTAAGTGCCATTGAAACTAAATAAAACTAATCTAATTTTGGGATATATTATAATCCAATATGGAACTATATTGTCAAAATCACGGTGCTCACTTTCACGTAATGGGTCAATGCACATTCATGCGACTGTGCTGCTGCAAAACTGATAGTCGGCAGTTTATGTATTTACATGGATGGTTGGATGAATGTATAAACCAGAATCAGAGTCATACATCTATATTCAGGTATTAAACAATCGTGAGAAATTCATCGTATGTAAGATCACTCCATGATAGACAACCATAAACGGCCGTCTCATAGCGCAGCTAATCGGTATTATCTTTACGTACTAAAATGCTTACTTCCTGCATTGAGATGGGATGTATATGCATTTTGAATTCGTCTAGCGACAGCAAACAATTCCCTGTGTTCATTTTGAATTAGTGCTTATACTATTGCTTAAATCTATATATTTATAGAATAAAACATGCAAAATTGACAAATTTTCTTATGTCACTAAAATTTGGTCTAATGTCCTGTGCAGAGATGGATGAAAATGTCAATATTGAATACAGCTGGCTCTTACAAATTCAGCAGTGATAGGACGATACACGAGTACGCGAAGGATATCTGGGATATCAAGCCAGTTCTTCTTCCATGAAGGAATCAAATAAGAGTACATTTCAATCTGCTAGGTAACTGTTCCCCTACTGTGAGTAATTAATCAGACGCCTCTTCCATTTAGTTGATGGAATGATAGCTATGATCGATCCCTAAATAAGCAGCTTAAGTATGCAAATAATTGCTCAGACGATGAGGCTAGGTAGAAGAGACAAATGTGGTAAATTAGTTGCCATCATTGCAGTACTCTTTTTATTATTCAAGCAGCTAGCTAGTGTTTATTCAGTATGTTCTTGCTATACATAGAGATCATTTGCACTATTCCATGCTCTCTCATTATCTACTGCGTGCTGATTACCTGCTGCGTTAGGATTGCCAGAGGTTACCTTGTTGTTACCCATTTGTTTATGTCATAGGTAATTTTGCATTATGTACCTCAGAAGGACCCTCAAAATGCTGCTAGTTATGGGTTTTGCTTTTCAAATTGCTTGTCCAGTTGAAGTTACATGTTTGAAGATCTAAAGAGCTAAACCAATCACTACATAGGATTTGAACTGAGAAGGTAGAGGAATAGCTATGTGTGTGTGTGTGTGTGTGTGTGTGTGTGTATCTTTAATTGTTTATATTAGAAGTACGCGTACGCATAGAAAGAAATTGAAAGGGTTATTTATCTTAAGGTCAACCACTGGACTTACTCTAGGCTAGAATTGATTAGGGTCACTGTTACTATATATGTTGCAGGGTCAGTCTTGTGGCATAATCATACTGTTCTCTTTTTTTGTTTTGTCCCGCAAAAGTTGATACTACCTGGGAGGTTAGATGGTCCACCAATTACACCACATTTAATGAAATTATATGGTACGAGAACTACTTGGGATTGGGACATGTCTTTAAATATATACTGCTTTCATTTATTTATGTGCACCGTGTGTGTGGCAGTGTGGGTGTGTATATGTGTGCGCGCGCGCGCCTGTGGATGTTGTACACTGAATTTGCTACGGGCACTATTGCAGCTGCATTACATCACTCCTAACTACATCATGTGGCAATTCGTCCAATTTTTGTTCTTTAGTAGCTACCGTAAAAATTCCGAATAAAATAACAGCAACTATTGCACGGCTCTATTCACATTAACCACCATTAATCATGCTAGAAGTATTGCTCTATGAGCGGCCAATTTTAATGTGGATGTGACATTGCACTGTTTGAATATGGCTGGGTGAGATTCATACCACATCAGTATATATGTAGTAGTGAGACGCGAGAGGTGGATCACACGGCCCTTTGTGTCGGAGGGGGATATGTACTTCGCACAAATCTTATCACATTCGCTTGGAAAATTAGTCGTAATTTACAGGACACGATTCACTTCTGAGATTCGAGGAAAATTTTGTACATTATAATGAAATTCAAATATTATTTATCCAACCAACGCTTTTTAATGTTAATTTTATTAACTTTTAACTTAATTTTTTAAGATATTATATATATATATATTCCTATAAAATAAAAAAGTTTTATATATTTTTTCTACAAAATTTTAGTTATCAAATATATTCCTTCAAAATTAAATAGTTTGTTTCTTAGTTTACATATTAAATTTAATTTTTTTCTACAAAATAATCATTCTATACTTAAAAGGAATTTTTTTAATTATATCCAATATTATTTGTTATTTTCAATTTTTTATTATCATCTGGTGGCTATTCTACCTTTATCATTAATTATAAATTCATAAAATAAAATTTTATTTTTTATAAGGATATAACGATTCTAACAGTAAAATATTAACGGTCAACTAGCGACAGTGAATACGTAGAAATAAATTTATATATTCTGGAGTTTTAGCCAAAAAAAAAAAAAATGTTTGATAATTAAAACTTTAGAGGGATACAAATGAAATTACCTCTTTTTTAAAATTAGAATGGCAATGGTTTAAGCCGAAACAGCTAGTTGAAGGAACATTTAGTTCTCTCCTCATTATATCTTTTGTAAAAAGCTGGTTGTAGGATTTTAGTTCATGTGGGTGCATGTTTGTGTCTGTGTGAAAAGAAAGGATATTTTACAACTGAAACAGAATATTTTTGGAGATTAATTATCACTATATATATATATATATATACGTTAAAATGGTTTTGGCAAAATATATTTGCAAATTGAATTAGTCACTTTCAGGGACCATCTTCAACCTTATCTTACTCAACTTAAAGTGGGATTATGGACGAAGCATAATTGGCACCCATCTGGGCCTACATATAACATTTGAGAGAAATGAAATATTAATAATAACAACTACGCGCGTGTTCTCTATCTGGAGAAGAACCAATATTTGTCTTGCCTCATCATAGACTTGCTCCAATTCAAGAGAACATAACCCAGAATTGTATTGATAGAGTCGATGTATAAAGGTTGATCCATGATAAATTAATCAGATTTAGATTGATCATATATATATATATATATATATATATATATATTGAGAGAGAGAGAGAGAGAATTGAGCTTCTATATTTTTAAAAGTATCAAGTCATTGATACTGATAAATTTTTAATTCTTAGATTAAAAAATGTACGTTTAAGATGATAGTGGGCCTATTGGATTTAATGGGTGGTTGGTAGATCGAATAGCATAATCTAAAGGGTGGAATTAAATAAATGAATAGATTTAACGGTAAAAAACTTATAAGCACCAAGTGATTTGTACTTCTACAAGCACCATAGTCTCTCTCTCTCTCTCTCTCTCTCTCTCTATATATATATATATATATATATATATATATATATATAGTTCGCCTACTATGCTTATACAAGCACTAAGCAATTGATGCTTGTAAATTTTCTACTATTATATCTGCTCTTTTGATATATAGTCTGGCTACTGTATTATCAATAGCATCAAATATTTAATATTATTAAGTTTTTTGCCTTTCAATCTATCATTTTGAATATTTATATTTTTTAAATCATATTATTCTATTAACTATCAACTAAATTTAAAAAATTTATTATTCTTCAAAACGCACATTTTTTCGTCTAACCATCAGAAACCTAATAACTATACTATTAAGAGTATAGCTGCTAGTTCTCTCTTTCAATATATATATAATAAAGCACCCACAGAGTTTATGTATATGAACACTGTTAAGGTATCCCTTATCCACTCTACAAGAAATAATCTTATAATATATTCATGCGGGAAGTTTTACTATTTATAGATAAAATTGGCAATTCAACTCGTTGTTTGCAATTCAATTCGTGTTCGATTCGAAATGAGCTCAAGATCGATTAGCTTATTTAAAAAACGAATCAAATACGAGCTGAAATATATATATATATTATTTACATTTTATATCAACTCAAATATAGAGAAATTTAAATTTTATAAATTATAATTATTAGATTAAATTTTAATTTTTAATTTTTTTTATTTAGTAATAAAATTGACAATCTAATTTACTGAGTCAGTTAACTCTCGTCAATAAAAAAATCAAATACAAATAATTTTTTTAAAATTTTTAATAAATTAATCCTAATTCGACTGATTTAACGAACGGACACAAACCAATAATGTTGGGATAGTTGAGAGCCCTACTTACAATAGATGAAACGATTAGCTCCCTATTCATGTAACCAAGTTCCAAGGTAGTAATTTTTCAAGTGGGGAAGGAGCTAACGCACCCACAGACAAAAAGCCTTTTTCCGCTTTTCCGAAAAGCAATCGGTAGATCAGTGGTCCACATCATCCTCTTTAGAGATCTTGGATATATATTAGCTTTTTTTCATTTTTATCAAAATTATTTCTTTCATATATATATATATATATATATATATATATATATATATATATATGATATAATTTTTTTAAAAGGAAATCTAGCTCCTCTAATCCACAGCATAGAATATTAAACTACCCGGCCGGTACGTCATGTATCACAAAAATGAGATTCTCCGTGAGCTCAAACGGCTTCATTTGTAGCTTTCACGGCTCCAAAAGGAGAGAAGAAGAAGCATGCATCCTCATGGGTAAATAGTCTACATGCACCACTATCAACAGTGATATATATATATATATAGAGAGAGAGAGAGAGAGAGAGAAAGAAAGAAAGAGAGAAAAGAATAATAATAATAATAATAATAATAATAATGGTAGGACCATTAGAAGCTTCATACTTCGTTATCTTCGGGTTAGGATTGATGATATGTAGGAAATGAAAACATTTGCCCAGTAGAACAAATTTAAAAAGCTGTTACAGCTTAGTATTTGTCCTTCCTATTTATCTTCATATTTATATACGATATTTAGGATAACAAAATAATATTTAAAAGAATAAATATTTTTATTTTAAAAATAATTTACTATTCTAAAATATAGAGAAACAAAAAAAAAATTATTTGGCTTAATATTTTTTTATTACTTAGGATAACTAAAATATTGTTTAATAATTTTATAAAGAATAATGAAGGGTAGTAAAAAAGATTGAATAAAATTTTTTAAAATATCAAAAATTATTCTTATCTATATCTTTTATATATATAATATTTAATATATGTATAATAATGTATATAAAAATAGTATATTTTTTAATATAAAATAATTAAAATATTATATATAAATAACTAAAAATATATATATTTTATAATAACATATAATATTAATATTTAATATATAAATATTATATATTATATAATATATAAATGTTATGTAATGTAATATATAAATAATATATTATATAATATATTATATTATATAATAATCAAATATATAAATATTATATATTTAATATCTTATTTAATATTTTATATTATATTATATGGTATATTTTAGAATAACATATAACATAAATAAATTTATAAAAATAATAAAAATAATAATAATAATAATAATAATAATAATTATTATTATTATTATTATTATTATTATTATTATTATTATTATTATTATTATTATTATTATTATAAGATATTTTAGAATATTATAAAATTATATATATAATATAACCATACTTTTATATTATTTTATTTATCTTTAATAAACTAACTATTATAGGAGAATAATTCCATTTCTCTAAAATAGTGGAATAGTTGTTTTCGAGTTATTCTAGAATTATCTAGAATTATCTGATTTGATCGAAAATTTATTCTTGTTATTTTTTATACTACTTGACGGAATAGCGGGAATAACTTTTGGCTCTAAAATCAAAGGAAGCCTTGGAGTTCAATTGTTACCAATACGGTACCACCATTTTCGTCAGAAAATAATATAATTAATAAATTTGTAGCTTCTAATGCAGTCGGCAGAGATACTGATCCTTTTCATATAAGACTATTATAGATTCCTATACTTAATTAACTATTACCTCAGTTATGGTGCTACACTCTTTTGATAGGTGTGGGACCATTTAAGGGAACTATCATAACGACAACATCACTGCATAAAACTAATTTTATATATATATATATATATATATATATATATGAGGTGAAAGTGGAATGAGTTGCTTGTTGCATTGAGCAACCAAAGCATGATACCTTACTTAATAAGATACGCAGAGACGATCGACGTGCGTCAATGATCCGCTGCTAAAAACAAATAGTTGATTGATATTTATGCATCAATTGTACCATCACCATCATCAGCATCATCAACATCACTACCATAATAATCGATCATTATTGAATACAAAGCTAACACCGCGACAAGTTTAGGTCGTGTCATGCTTATGCCTAACACGAAATCGCGAGGCCCACTCTGCAGGGAGAGGGGGAAATTAAGCTGGGAATCCAACATTTATCGCCAACCCTTTGTCGGAGAATCGAACGGTAATCCTATCTTGTATAGCCATTGAAATACACTAGTAGATATAAGTGGTTAAAAGTGGAATCACCATTGTAGTAACAGTAATAGGTCGGTCATGAACTCTAGTCAAATCCATCCAATTCATTTCCCACAAGCTTCCAAATCTTTCTAATTCAATGAGAAAGCTACCATTCGATCCATTCTTCTTGATATGGTTCCTATCTAAAGCCAATCCCCCACACATCTTGTGCTTAGCTTTTTCTTTTTCCTTTTTTCTAGAAAAAGTATCATAAATATACTCGTCACCCTAGCTATAAACTTTTGAGGAAACGTAAAAAATAATGAAATGAACAAGTGCCTTGGTTTTATAGCATGAGCTATAAATTCCTTGTTTTACTGAACGTAGGAATAATAATAGTAATGTTTACATTCACTCGAGATTTTGTGTGAAATTTCTATCATGCAATTTTTTTTTTTTTTTTTTTTTTTTTTTTAAGATGGATATGACATTAATTACTTAGAAAATAGCACAATAAAGCCCCTTGGACCAACAACTCTATCCTTTCATCCTCATTAATTTTTGTTATCAATTCATTGAGTTATTGTGAGTAATGCTATATATATATATTCACAAAGTTGATGTAAATTTTACACCCTATTTATTTAAACGTTAATATTTTTTTTTACTAGCCTTATTATTTTTCTAATATCAATAACTTATTTTAAAAAAAATTGTGAGAGAAATTTTTTAATTTTTTATATCCCTCACACCTAAAGTTTAAATAATATTTTTAAAATTTCAAATATTAAACAAATAATAAGATAAGTATAAAGTTAACTGTTGGACGAAGAAATTTAAAATTTACAGTTACTTTTTACGAAAAGTTATTTGTGCTTGTGAGTTTTTTATCTTTAGATGAAGAAATGTACGGTTAGGATGATGGTGGACTCATTGGAATTAGTGGGTGGTTGGTAGAATAATATGATCTAAGAGATAGAATTAATTAAAAGTTTAAATCTAACGGTAGAAAACTTACAAAACTTACAACCACCAATTATTTGGTACTTGTACAAGTACAATAGCGGGACTCTACTTTTTACACCAATAGGGAGCATCATTATTATTATTATTATTATCGTCTTATTAATGTTAGTACAAATGCTCATTAAATCTGTGTTGTTGTCCTCATTTAATCACCATAGAAAAAGAACTTGAGGCTGTTCACTGATTACTTAGGGGTGCTTGGTTGTAAGTAAATTGTTAAAAATAATTTTTTATAAAAATAAAAAAATAGTGAAAAATAATTTTTATATTTTGTAGTATTTTATTTGTAGGTAAAAAAAAGTAGTATTCATCAATTTGTTCGGTCCCAAGGGAAAAAAATTAACATTTGTTTGGTTTTGATGAAAAAAAAAAAAAATTTACAGTTTGAATTTTTATTTTTTGCCGAAAATTGACAGAAAATAAAAACACTATTTTTTCAAATATGTAAAAATAATTTTTTGAAGAAAAATTTTACAACCAAACAAATACTCAGAAAATAATTTTTTAAGCTTTAAAGTAATTTTCAGTACATTTTATTTTACGGCCATCTAATCACACCCTTAGGCAATTGTACCATCCTTAATTAGTAAATCCTTCTAATCTTTAATTAAAGAATATGATTCTAAATTATAAAAAAGCAAAGAGACTCCCCTCAACTACACTTCAATTTTAAATAGACCCTCCAACTTTGAGTTATTTTAGTCACGCCATAGAGAATAAATTTTGTCCAATTTAATAACTTTATTACCAAAAATATAATAATGATACATCTAATTAAAAATTCTTATTAATCTTAATTATTACTATTTCATCGATCACAGTACTGATATATTACTTTCGCATTACCGAAGCATTAATATTTAATCAACTAAATTGAATTGTAGGATTACATTGTAATAATTCAAATAATTTGAGCAATTAAAATATTTTAACAAATTTTTTTTTTAATAATTTTTAATTATTACTCTTTTATCAATCACAATACTGATATATTACTTTCGTATTACGCATCAATATTTAATCAACTAAGTTGGATTGTAGAATTACATTACAGCAGTTCAAATAATTTGAATAATTAAAATATTTTAACAAATTAAAATTTAAGAATCGAAATGTCCGACGCTTCATAGTTTGAGGAACAAAAGTGTGTTTTTATTATTTTTAAATAATATTTGTATATTAAATAGTGCAGAAGTAGATAATATATTACTTACAATTTTTTATCTAAAATATTTACCTGACAATAAAGAATAATAATCAGAGAAACCTTTTGAAACTTCAAAAAAAGATTAAATAGATTGTCTTCTATCACTTAGTTTAAGTTAAGTAGTCAACCAACTAAAAATATATATATATAAAAATAATATTTAAAAATATAAAGAATAGCAATCACACGAGCGGATTCGAGTCAGAATTTCAAAAGCCTAAATTCAAATTCGAATTCGACGAATATTAAAAATTCATATTCAAATCAGAACTGATCCATTATTTTTCTTTACAATATTTCAAAATATATTAGATTAAACCTAAACTTTAAAAATATTAATTTAAATATAATATAAAATAGGGGCAATTTTTTATATACCCCTAAAAATTTTTCTGTTTTTAGATTTATCCCTATTAGAAGGCTAATATTAAAACTACGCTTCTTACGTTCCAACTTCTTTCTAAAATACCCCTGAAGTTAAACTCGGTTAGTGTGGAGCTGCCGTTATCTGTGTGAAATTACTATTTTGCCCTTTCAAATATACCCTTCTACCATAACCAACTTTTCTTATATACCCTTCAAATTTTTAATAGTTTTGATAAATATGGACAAAATAGGTATATCTGATAGTTTTCAACTCCGATTATTATTTAACTCTAGTTTAACCCTAGTTAACTTAATAAAGGGAAACGGTAGGGATATTTTTAATAACGGTGGAACGTATGAAGGGTATATTAGAAAGAAAGAAATAAGAGGGATAATCAGATATTTCTTCAGATTTCAAGGGTACACAGACAATTATCTATATTATATTAATTTTAGCTTAATTGATAAAATTCATATTGATAAAATATGTACTCGCTTGTACACCGAAGCGTCCATGTACTCGCTTGCACACCGAAGCGATAAGCCGCATAGTCGCCGCACACACAGTGAGGCTGGGGGAGCGATGAGATAGAGAGAGAGAGAGGCACCATTGCACCAATAAATTCTGCGGAGAGCGACGTGCTTCCGTGCGGGCCAAGTTAGGTTTCAAAAGATTCGTGCTGGGCCCCACCAACCTCCTCCCAATACCACACCACCCCTTCCCCGATTTAAATCCCCACCGAATCCCGTGTTTAACACCGAATAGAAAATGTATGAGTACTAATTAATCCCCACCCAACACTTCCGTACCCCAGATTTAGACCATTTTAATTTTTAATAACTCCCATCAAAACCATAAATTACATAAATATAAATATGCTTAAGCTCCTTAATAATTAAATTGTTTTATTTATCCTAAGCAGGAGTGATATGTAGTTACAACCCTATTTGTAATTGTAAATTTGTAACTTCAATCATGCATACATATGTTTGGTTATATTTTTAATTACATGTTTTTTTTGTTGTTGTAATTATATGACTTTTATAATTATATTCGATAAACGTTAATTAAGCTAAAGCACTACTAAAGTAACCCACTAATTAAAGTAGCTAATTCTCATCAGGCTAATTTTTATACTTTTTAAATTTATTTTAAGCAATGTGGAGATATATATTAGGACGTGTGCGAATGATCCAAAATTTTATTTATATTTTAATCTGTACTACTACTATAAAATAAAATTTATTAATGTACTACTATAAATTTTATTTTATTCATACATATACCCTGTAATATAATATAGTCTTATATATTATTAATTTATTTATAATCCAATTTTATCATTCAATATTATAATAATAATAATATTAATATATCAATCGCCTAATGACGTTGTAATTATTTAAACACTTTCTTTATGACTTTATCGAGTAACGAGAGACGCGAGAAAGCGAGGGGGGTAAGGAAAGTTCCAAATGCCCCCAACGCGTCCACTCCAAAGCCCGATAATTATAAAATAAAATAAATATAAAAAAATTAAGGAGAAAATTAATAAAGTACTAGTAAAGCTTTTAGAGGAAGGAGCTAAGAGAAGAGAGTGAGCTTAATAGAGAAGAGGAGAGAAGGGAGAGGGAGAGGGCTCGAAACCCTAACCCTAGTTTTTGTACGCACCTCGGTGATCCGATCCCGATCGGATCGGATCGGATCGGATCGTCTCCGTCTCCACCGGGATCGAGCGGGATCGATCGTCGCCGTCGATGGAGAGCCACAAGCGGACCCCGCAGCCGCCGCCGCAGACGACGACGACGACGACGATGACGACGAAGGGATCCGAAGGCGTCTCCGGCGAGGTCTCGTGGCCCTTCTCCGGCGACGGCGAGATCAACTCTCTCGAGGAGCTCTGCCGCGGCGGCGGAGGAGGAGGAGTAGGAGGAGGAGGCGAGGGTAGGGTTTCCGCGAGCATCCTCGGCGGGCTCGGGTGGGGGCTCCCCCCGTTCGATCTCTCACCGGAGTCGTTCGCATCGGCGCCGGGAGCTGCTGCTGCGGCGGCGGTGGCGGAGGAGGGGGCGGCGCCACCTCCTCCTGCGGCGGCGGAGAGATCGGGCGATGCGGCGTCGTCGAGCTCGAGCGAGGAGGCGACGCCGGAGACTGAGGGGAAGCAAACGGAAACAGCGTGAGTTCTAAATTTATATAAAGCACTGCTCCACTACTACTACTACCACTACCACCACCGCCACTACCACTTCAAATAGTAGCTCCTCCTCCGAGTGGCAAATTCGTAATAAGGTAGAATCGGCCAGGGCGAATTTCATGAATCACTCTTTCCGAATAAAAAGAGTTGTGGGGCGGGGGGGGGGGCAAAAATTATTATTAAAAATCAAAATAAAAAATCAGAAGCGCGTAGTGGGGAATTCCTTTCACATGCGATGCAAAACGGTTACAGCGAGGGGCACTTTCGTAATTACAGTGGGAAAATGTGATTTTTACGCCCACACCTCGCGGCGGGAATTCCGTGTTTAGTATCTCGATTACGCGCCCACAAATTTCTTATTTATTTATTTATTTATTTATTGACTAAATAATATTATATATTATACATATATATTTATTAGAAATATTTGTAAAGTGAACCGCACCGATCTATGCATGTGTGAAGTATTTGTTACTTCTCTCATGCATGTAGATAAATAGTTTTTTTTTTTACTTATGATACTCTCCGACTATAGGGATTTAATTTGATTGTTCTTTTACGAACTACGGATTTTCGAATATGTTCTAAAAAATCATGTAATAAATGATTTTGATATTGCTCAAAGTTAATTTAGAATTGATGATCTTCCTATGTAAATTAATGGGTATTTATTTAGAATTCATCAAAATTTGCTTAAATTAATCGTATTAAAACTCGATCACCATATCGTCGCCAATGTTGCTTTTGAGGCACTATTTGTTATTTATTATTAGCTTGTAGATTGTTTCTCAGTTTAGTCCTTATATTACTTAAATTATCAGCATGCCAATTAATAGCTTAAAGATGCTTGATTACTTTCATATATTGTACTATAGTTACTTTGTTGACTTGCCTTCTAATTATCATTATTTTATCTGATCACTTAATTAACATCTTTCTCTTAGATGCTCTTCATTGATTCTCTAATCAGAATACATAATTAAGTTTTCTTCTGCTGAACATTTCATGGTAATTAATTAATTATTCATCGTTTGATTTGATGAATCTGATTTCCTTGATCTATCAAAGTTGATACTGAGAATTATATACATATATATATATATATATTTATATATACATATACATATATTTATATTTTTGCGAGCGTAGGCATAAAATTGCGAAGAGGGGACAAAAGCGAACCCGTCAACCAAGATTTGCATTCATGACCAAGAGTGAGATAGATCATCTTGAAGATGGGTACCGCTGGCGAAAATACGGGCAAAAAGCAGTCAAAAATAGCCCATATCCTAGGTAATTCTAAATTTTACATATTATCCTCGACCTTTTTCGTTCATCTACTTAATTTGAAACCAAAGAAACCATTCATCTGCTGCTAATGCTAATAACTTCATTTGAAATTTTACATTTTCCTTGTTTTACATTTGTAAATATCGGTTTATATATCAGTTTAGTTTTAATTCGACTGCTCCGTAATTGCAATTATATATATAGCTCTTGATTGTTGAAATTATGAATCTTTAGAACTGAGACTATTTTGTTTAAATTATCGAACTATATATATATATATATATGTTAACTCCTTTTTATTTTCTCATCTTTCGTCGGTGTTTTAATTGCGCACAATTAATATATATTGGAAATAGGGCTTTACAATTTGCAAGGTAGCTTGTGGGATAAACTCTATAGTAGTAGTATAGCGTTTACGCATGCATGCCTTGAAGATTAGGGCAACACAACTTGTCTCGCGTCGCCAATTAATTCATTCATCGAATTAATTTTGCGGTTTAATTAGCTTTATGGATCTTATTTTTCAAGTGTTTTAATTAAGCAATGTAATATCTTATAACTTGGTTACATACACTGATCAAATAAACTACATTGAGTAAAATAAGGGTAGAGGAACATGGGAGCATAAATTTATTGAATGTATATTCGTCATTAATGAGGGATTTAATTCTAGTGCATGGCAAAACAATGCCTATATATAATAATTTTGATTATAAAATATATAAAAGGTTACAACAGGAAATCTTGTAAGCAGCAATTACAGATTTAGAAAAATTGCTTTGATGCCCCAAAATTAGGGTGATGTCATTTACTCGCATGAGTTGATACACACGTAATTTTGTTTTTTTTTAAAAAAAATTAGAGCATTGAGGTCTACTTATTTAGTTGTTGCAGTGCATAATCGATGCGCATTTTTTGTTTTTCATGCTAAAATTTTGATTTTGCGAGGCAAATTTTATCACTTTTTGGCTCTTTAGACTCAAATAAATATTAAACCTTCTGATTGTTGGTGAAGAAATATTTTGTGAAATAATTAAATAACCATAATTTTTATATTCAACTCTGTACATGCATGCACTTGCTCACACTGTTATTGTTGACCATTTAGGATTGTTCAAAACAATATTTGATGCTTCTCTCTCTCTCTCTCTCTCTCTCTCTCTCTCCCTCTCTCTCTCTCTCTCTCTCACACACACACACACACACACACACACACACACACACACTGAGATTGTTTTCAAGATGATTATATATATATATATATATATATATACATATATGAGCACTCTCAGTCAAGTACTAGTACCAGCTGCTTCAGATAACAGATATCCCAAACTAATTTGCTGCTCAATTTGCAGGAGCTACTACCGGTGCACGAACAGCAAGTGCGCGGTGAAGAAGCGAGTCGAGCGCTCATCGGAGGACCCCTCGATAGTGATCACCACATACGAAGGCCAGCATTGCCACCACACCGTAACATTTCCACGCTGCGCTTCGGGCATAGTCCACAATATGCATACGCCCGTCCTCGCGGAGCAGATCGCTTATCCATCCCAGGCGCAGTTGTACCTTCCAGCATCGCTGCAGCTGTACCAAAATTCGAACCCTCCTCCTCCCCCCCCTCCTCCCTTGTTGGAGGCCAGCAGAGAAATGGTGGGATTGTTACAAGAAGAGGTCCGGAGTACACCGCGGAAGAGAACGGCTCCTATTCCGGTCGACGAGGGGTTGCTGGGCGATATGGTACCGCCCGGAATGAGAAATGGATGAGGAGTTTGCTTGGAAGAGAATATTTTGGGTAATTATCTCAATCTCTTGTTCTTTAATTACTTTCTCTCAAACATATACAATTTCTTTCTTTAAAACATTTTGCCATTAATGCACTCATCAGTGCAAAACTAGTTAAAAAAACAAAAGTGCATGAATATATACTAGGTTATACATATATATATATATATATATATATATATATATATATATATATATATATATATATATATATATCAAGTCATATATAAAGGAGTTTGTTGTGTGAGTACGAGTGCAATTTGAAGTGCATGCAACTTATGTGAGGTTTATATTTCCATGGATTAGATGACCTAGCTAGTAAACTTTGATATATTTATGTATATAATTAGAGGACTTATCTTTATAAAAAGGATGAAAAACTTATTATTAATATTTTGGAAGTAATGGCCTTGATAACTTTTTCTTTTTCCCCTCTCTTTTCTATATATATGGCTCCAGTAAAATTATGGTTTCACTCTCACTATGTGCAGCTAAAGAACTTGCTTTCTTTTTTTTTTGTGACATTTAATTCGAAGAACACCTTTACCTTCCATCCTTCCATTTATTAGTTTACAGCTTAATCTCTCTATCGACTCGACTCTTGTTCAAGTACTTGCGCATATGCATATATGTCATTGTTTCACATGTATTTATTTTTCAAAAAATGGACTGTTGCAATTTTACTCATGCACTAGTCAACCTTAATATTCTGTTTTCACATTATTTTTTTTGTAACAATTTTTTTTTTTTTGGTTGAAATCAGGACAGCATGTTATCGCTTCATTCATTTCTTATAACAAAATTAATATAATTATTTCATCATAAATTTGATTTCAAGCTGTGAGCTGTAACAAATTATGCAGGTATTCTTGAAAATCTAGCTGTGTAGTGAATCAAGCAGGTATTCTGATCTCGAAGCCCCAGAGTCTATGCATAAAAGAATCGATCGATTGATCGATCGTCTTGGTACGGCATTGCGCGGGAGTAGATCGAGAGGCTTATAAATCTTATAAATGTTTTCGAGTAGTTATTTATTAATTATTTTGAATTTAGTTTGGACATCTAATGTTGGCAGTTTTTTATGCCACAAGGCCCACTCGCTGGTTCCTCTTCTTTTTTTTTCTTTCTTTTTTTTTTTCTTCTAATTATGAAGGTAATCTTTTATAAGTAGACTCACTAATTACTTTTTAATTATATATAGTTTGTAAAACTCTGAACTAAGCATTATCTTATTAAACTGTTTCCATTAATATTGTTGCTTTTGGCGTATTCTATAAGAAAATGCGAATGAACAAAAAGAGAGAGAGAGAGAGAGAGAGAGAGAGAGAGAGAGAGAGAGAGAGAGAGAGAGAGAGAGAGAGAGAGAGAGAGAGAAAGTAATTTTCTTTTTTTTTCTTTAATCCACACAATGAATTTTATTTTATTTTTTCTCTTATTTATTGTCTCTACGTCCTAACGAAGAATCAGTGTTTTTTTGCGTACGGAATGCATCTAGTCTCATGCATTTTTTTGGAAAAGTCTCGTGCATTTATCAGTAGCTTTTATGCAATATATGTTTAGTTGAAAAGACAATTAGCGGGTAAAAGTACTCGACACATCACATCCAAATATTTACTGAGGAAACTTTATAACTCTCCTTTTGGTCTTTTACTTTACTGAGAAAGAAGAGAACTTTTCCTCGTACATGTCAGGTGTACGTACACCACAGGTACCCATTTCTCCTCTCTCTCTCTTTAGAGAGACTCACAAGAGAAAAACTTCAGGTTTTTCACTACATTTTTTATTTTTTTTATTTTTTTTTAGTTGTATTATCAATGCATTAAGATATATGATTTAAAGAATATATAATTATGATTAGATTAAGCATTACAGTCCAAAATGTTATTTAAATAAAATTATCAATACATCAATGATATACATCAAATTAATATTATATATTGCTATATATATATATATATATATATATATAGTAAAGCTTATATTTTTTAAAAAATACAAGTATATTAATATTTGTAAATTTTTTATTATTGAATTTATATTAGGATTTGTGTTTTTTATTTTATCTTTCTTTATTTTTAGTTGACTTTATAAAAATATAAATTTCAATACAAATTCAATAGTAAAAAATTCAAATAGATTTATATTTTTCAAAATATATAAACTCTACTATATATATATATATATATATATATATATATATATATTAGAGCTTATATACTCTCAAAAATACAAGCACAAATGTGCTTGTGAATTTTTTACCATTGTATTTGTATTGAAATTTGTGTTTTTGTAAAGTCAACTAAAAAGAGAGAAAGAAAAAATAAATAGAATAAATCCCAATGCAAATCTAATGATAAAAAATTTACAAACACATTTGTGCTTGTGCTTTTGAGAGTATATAAGCTCTACTCTCTCTCTCTCTCTCTCTCTCTCTCTCTCTCTCTCTCTATATATATATATATATATATATATATATATATATATATATATATATATATATATATATATATATATGAGAAGTGCTAGGTGTACACCCCCAAATGGGATGTACATCCTACACCCACCCATCCTAGGGTGGGTATTTATCCACTCGTCATTCGATGTGACGAGTGAAATTCACCCACCCCTAGGATGGGGTGGGTGTAAGATGTACACCCCAAATGGGGTGTACATCTAGCATTTTCCTATATATATATATATATATATATATATATATATATATATATATATATATATATATGTATGCGCATTGCATGAGAATTTGTACCTTAAAGTAGTAATTATTATTTAGGAATCGTGGTCCTTTTCTATGCGTGGTGGCGAATAAAATGAATTATGAGTAAAACTAAAAATATGTCCTTGTTTATATTCCTGCGTTATTATCTAATGGAAAGGTAAGGTCAGGTAAGATAAAGCTAATGCTCGGATAATTTTGTTGGTACAAATTAATTTGTACACGATATATCAGTGCACGAGAACATAAGGTAGCTCAGTTATCATCTCACTTCTTCTACTACATTATTATACGTCGGCGTATTTATTTGAATTAAGAATAGGTTGGTCTCATTAAAGAGTGCAGTACTACTAACTTGATAAAGTAATATTCAAATAAAATTATAGAAAAAATGTATTAAAATTTCTTTATACTGTATAATCATAAGAACTAAAGTGTAACTTCAGTTTACATAACTTAGAATTTCATTTCAGCTTTCAACTATAGTAAAAAATTTTAACCACTCTTATCTACCGAATGTTCCGTCAAAAATAGCTGCAATTGAAAGTAGAACAAAAGCAAAATCAAATAAGCACCAAATGTGACCCAAAAGCCGGTCGACGGATCGAAAAGGCGTACACAAGATCTACTCTCACATATGGTCTCCACATTATTATTATTATTATTATGAGCTTTAATAAGTCTCACCACATGACCAATTCGTCTCGTAACCAATGTTACCTAATTGGGTCTATATAGCGACCGAATGAGGCCTTCTTGGGCCCCCAATAAATTGGGCTTCGCGTAAAATGTTTGGCCCATTTGTGCTTCCACTCAATAGAGAAATTATTAGAGAGCAAGAGCAAGCTCAAGGGTGTGTGAGTGAGAGTACACATGTAAGCCAAATTCGCCGAATCATACTATTTTTTCTTCGAATAATTAATTTGTTGTGCCATAATTTCGCATTGTTACTATATATATATATAGCTAAGTGTATCTCATTATTAATGCCTTAATAACAAATCTATTTAGTCTTTTAGTGAGCACAAAAGAGATAGTGATACTTATGAGATTCAAGGTGCTCTTTCAATAATAAATATTGACGTGTCTAAGGTTTTACTGTTTCCATCCAATAAGACTTACCTTATAAATACTTTATATGCCAAATATGTTTAGATATAAATTCTTCAAAATGGTGCGTGAATAAGGGGTTAGGGTTTGAATAGTGAGGCCTCTCATTAAGGCTTCTTCATGCATCCCAATGCCAAGGTGCCAAGAAGAAGGGGGAAAAAAAAAAAAAAGGAAAAAAAAAAAAAGGAAAAGGTAAGGAAAGAAAAGGACATATATGGGCTCACAAGTGTTGTTGATAAGCTGGACTACATGGAGAGGTGAAAGAAAAGTGCATGAAGAGCATTAAACCCCCTCCTCCTCCCCCCCCCCACAACACAATAAAGATATGCATAAGCAGTATTCTACTGGTTTAAAAGCATGGAAAGGAAAAGGACACCCAACATAGAGAGGAGGGGAGATGGGTTGTCATGTGTTTTGGTGGACAAGTGAACAACCAACTTGATATGTCACATGTTCTCTTACTAATCTTTTTTTTTTTAAAAAAAAATGCCATGGCTAAAACCCATTACACATCTATAATTAAACATCTAAAAATGTGCCAAGCCTGAGTTGAAGCTTCTAAATCCTAGGTCAGGTACTTTGTTTCCATCTTCTTTGGATCACTCTACTCAAAAACACCCCCCTCCTCCCCAGTGTTTACAATTTCATCAGTAATTTCAGATAAGCACAGCAACATAGAAGAAAAGAAAACATCTTAACTGCATTTGTAAAAGAGTTACTTCTAACCACCAAATTTTAAGCAAGATTTAGGAGGTTGAGAATACAATATTATATATATCAATAAAGCCAGTTGGGTTATTGCATCAACATTGACTTTTTTTATTGTATCCTCAGAGCAATTCAGGAGGATAAAATAAACAAACAAACTTAAATAAAAAAGTATGTTAAATCACTAAACACATTATTGAACAGGAGAACACTTATTGGTGGTCATAGGAGTTGATGCATCATACACATCAAGTCACTTGAATAACTGGAGAAGCACTCATAGCTATTACTTAAAACTTTAGTCCCATGCACATAGCATTTAATAAAAATTACAGAGACACTTGAGCTTCCCATTTGCCATTCCAGGTTACAGCAATCAAATTGCAGAAATTTTAAGAACACAAAAAAAAGGGTAAAAGAAAGAATCAATTTCTCCAATTAACTATTGAACTCCCTGACAAAAATACAATTGAGTGTATCTCAGAAAAAAGAAAAGAAAAAAAAAAACTCAAAAAAGAATCCATTTTCAGTAAAATAGCAGACCCAAAACAAATCAGTGAGCTCAAGAGCTATCCAACATTGAGCTTCACCAACACTTGGATCATCTAATTTGTTATGAATGTCTCAAAACAGAAAAAAAAAAAAAAAACAAAGTAGGAGATGATGAGATGGATCTTTTACCTCACTGTTGAATCCAAATTGAGGAAATTAGGAACTGGTTCTATACACAACTGGTTCGAAAGCGCTTCGCCGATCAATTGGAGATCACACCCACCAATGGCTCATGCTGCATACTGCTTCCACCAATCCACCACGAATTGAGGTCAGAATCGACGCCGTTGTTGGTGCTAACGCAGTCCCCTTCGGTAGTCGAAGCCGGAATGTTGAGATCCAGGAGCTCGTCGGGCTTCTCGGGGAGCTTGTGGTGCTGAATTATGCCCAAATGGGACTTCTTGTGGCCTCCTAATGCTTGCCCCGACGCGAAGCTCCTGCCGCAGATCAAGCACTTGTGATCCGGCGCCTTCTTCGCCGATCCGCCGCGGCCCGCTTTGAGATCTGCGTTGTGATCAATTCTCTTGTGGTGGCTTGCTCTGTGTCCCCCCAGAGCTTGGTAGGAGTGGAAGGCCTTGTCGCAGTCCACGCACTCGAAGGTTCGGCTCTTTCGCCGTCTCTTGTCGGCCGATTTATCGTCTCCGTCGACGTCGCCGTCGCCGTTAGAAGCATCATGCAGAGAAGCCTCGAGTTGGGATCCCTCCCTCTTGATCCCGAATTCGGAAGCGGAATTGGAGCTGGGATCCCTGGGGGAGCAAAACCCGTGATCTCCGATTAATCCGTTGTCGGAAGCATCAGATTCCACCTTCTTGATCCTCGTGCTCCAACAACACCCATTTCTCAAATCATCACCCAACTGAGATCTCCGTGCTCTCTTCTTCGTCTCTTCGCTCTCGTCGGAACCCAAATCCAACTCATCATCCCCTTCGCAAGCCGCCCTCTTGTTCTCCACTACCACAGAGTTCTTATCAGAGGACTCTTGACCACCACTCCAACACCTCACATCTCTGGAGAGCATCAGCAGTGTCAAGGCCCCTTCCTCGTCCTCTTTCTCGTACTCCTCCGAACCCGAAACCGAGCACGATGCGATGGCCCTTCTCGATCTCCTCCTCTTCCTGGGCACGTGCACGTTGCCGAACACCGTATCCGATCTGCTCCGAGAAGCCTCCTCCTCCTCCTCCTCCTCTGCTTCACTCTGCTGCTGCTGCTGCTGCTGTTGCTGATGCTGCTGCCGCTGCTGTTCTTCTTCTTCTTCTTCTTCTTCTTCTTCTTCTTGTTGCTCAATTGTGGTCAATTGCTTGAGAGAATGGCTCCTCATGTGGCCGAACAGAGACTTCCAAGAGGGGAAGCGCTTACCGCATTCCCTGCAGGACTTGTCTTCGGATGCGGGAACGTCGTCGGCCGAGAGCCGCCACGTCTTCTTCGGATTCTCTCGCAGGCCGTATGCCGAGGAGAGGCCGACGAGGCTGGGGCTGCGGCTGCTCTGCGGCTTATCGTTGGGCTCCGAATTTGGGGGGTGGCACCTCATGTGGCCCCCCAGCGACCTCCCGGAAGGGAAGATCTTCCTGCAGTGCTTGCATCTGTGCTTCTGAGACCCCTCCGTTTCCATAATCAGAGAGCAAAACAGGGGATAGCAGAAAATAAAAAGAAAGAGGAAGAGAACGCAAATCTGAGGAACCAATCCAACAACTCAAATGGCCATCGCAGATTCGCTTAGATCTTGTGGATTCTTGATCCCGGAAGCCATTGGGGAGGAAACCCAGTGAGATTTTTCCTTGTGGGGGCTTTTTTTTTTGGAGAAGTTGAGGATCTGAGCGAAGGGGATTTGAGCTATTTGGGTCTCTTCTGCTTCTCTCCAACACACTCTGTTATCGTTTCTCGGAGAGCGTGGAAAATCTACTCTTCTGAGAGTGGGTCAGAGAGAGAAGAGATATGGAAAGTAGTGCCTCTCTCTCTCTCTCTCTCTCTCTCTCTCTCTCTCTCTTTAATTTTGGTGAAATTGTTCTACAGAGAGAGAATTAGAGATCTCCTCAATTATAGCTTATTATTTTAAAATAACTTCCGTAATTTTGCTTAAGAATCATTTAAAATTTTGGATTTAATAAAATGATATGTAATTAAAAATAAAAGTTAAAAGTAAAAAAGAAAAGATATTTGAAATTTGAGGAGGCTATTTTATAAATGGCAAAGTTTATAAGGTTTCTACAAAATTTTTATCTTTTATTTTTTAAGTCATTTTGATATAGCGATGATCATGAAATGAGCAAACCACTCATAGAAGCAAAGTTAAAAAAAAAAAAAGAGCTGAAAGAAATAAATAAAAGCGTGTAGTTCCTACAATTTATTGGCTATGATCTTGCCACGTAGTAGGTGCGGAGGATATCTAGGCTGTGAAAAAAGAAAAATTCTTAGCCAAATCGCATCCTTTCAATGTTAAAATCTTAAACATTTAAAATATAAATTACGGCCTACAGATTTTTAAATAGCTTGTATATTAAAAATAAAAAAAATTAAAAATATATTAGTTAGAAATTATTTTTTTTAAAAAATATTCAGATAACATTAGATGCATAAGAAATAAAATGTCACAAATAAAAACTTTTTTTGACACGCAATCACTTTAATACACTGTAAATCACATTTAAGATTTTTGTGCGTTTTAGAAGATTGGTCTACGGTGAACCAGGTCCAGTCAAAAGTTTCTCATGGCCAGGAGAGAGAAGCGGGTAACGTGTCAAATTCCTATTCGTTAGATTGAGTGTTGGATGTATTATGTTCTGCATCGGCTCACCATTCGAAAGAACCCTCCCACCGTTATTCGCGGGCCAAATAAGGAACTTCCCAGGATGATCTCGACCGTCCATTTTGGGGATTTCCTTATGATGGAGCGAGCATTTTGGAGGCGTGTGTGGGGTCAATAGAAAGAGAGGGCCACATTATTACAAGACATGGGGCTCATCAACTTGATCAGTTGATGTCACGGTTGTTGTACCAGGTCCAGGCCCTTGTGTTCTCATAATTTTTAAACAAATTTCCCATTAATAAGTTATAAATTAGAGAAATACTCAAATTATATTTCCCTTCCCTCTAATTAGGTGTAATTTTTGAAAAAATCAGCTTATTTAATTTGGATGATGCGAGGAGAGTGACAAAGTTCAAATGCGAATGAGTCAATTTTCAAATTCAAATTCCACAGCACTTGCATTAAGTTGAGAATTGTGTAGTCATGTACTTAGCTAAGAGTATCTTCTATATATTAACTATATGAATACTCAAAATAATTTTTTCTTCAGTCTCGTAAATTTTTTAAGTATAATTTTTTTATTTTTTTATTTTTTTTTTTATTTTTTTTTTTTTTGTATGTTTCCTCATCTTCCTATCCTTTGTTACCGTGCGTTCTCTTATTTTCTCCTCTTCTCATTTCATATCGTACTCCACTTATATTTCTACATCTTATTTTTTTTCTCTAACAAAAAATTAATTAAATATTTTATTAATTATAATTAGATAATCGAAACGACGGTGCGTGTAAAAAATTTAGAATGTATAATTAAGTTACGAATTCAGAGAAACCAAACGATGCAGGAATATTTTTTTTTATTTAAGGTGACTTTTTTTCTCTCTCTGTATTGTATTATTCTTCCTCTCTCTTTTCAATCATTTTATTATTATGGTAAATTTTGAATTTAATCCTATTGGCGGCGAAGGAGGCAAAGCCCTCTTCGGTGCTCACCCTCGACGCCTTCAATTTCGCCGACACTGTCTCCATTCACCTATTTGTCGTCGTCGTCGAGTTCTACGCCCTTCGGTGATTCCTCCTTCAATCTCCTTGATCTTGTCTTATGCTTTCGATTTTTATATTTTTGTGTGTAGATCTTTCGTTCGATAGTTCGTTGAGAAAAAATTATAATTTTTATTATATATTTGAATGATTTGAAAGTAATTTATTATTTTGTGGTGTTTCCGATCGATTCTTATCTTATTAAATTTTTATTATATTTATTTAATTTGATTGATATAATAATATTTACACATCACAATGTGTATCTTCACTAGTATCAATTTAAAAGAGCATATATATATATATATATATACCAGATAATTATTAGGAGGCAAAATATATACCAGATAATTATTAGGAGGCAAAAAAGATAACCAGAATTGTAAGCATGAATTAGGGTATTCTCCCTCTACAATTGGAGCTCAGTAGATGCACTCTCTCTTTCTTCATAAATAAATGCTCTCACCTTTCTCAAAAATAATAAAAAAATAAATTCTCACCTAATTGTGCTTGTTTCGAGCTATAAAACTTTGTATATTAGTATGGGCTAGAGAAAGAACCAGGAGAATGTATGTATATATATTAATATATGTATGTGCATCCACTTCCTCAATAAAGAAGAATATCTCTCTCTTTTCCCCCCCTCCTGCCATTATGCCAATTAATTCGATAATAGTAACCATATATTGCACATTAAAGTGGTGAATTTGGATGAGTGTGTATTGTACACAGCAACATGATCCTACAATTAAGAAGATGATCTTATTCAAATCTCACATACTTTTAATTCTTATTTTTTTTTAGAAAGAAAGATAGCATGTTATCGTTTCGTTTATTTTTTTAAAAAATAAATTTAACTGAAAATATAAAGTAATTAAACTTCAAATTCGGATCTTCTATCACATACATTTAAATTAAGTAAAAAAAAAAAAAAAAAGTTAAAGGAAAGGAATATATTTGTATTTATGGTTGTAAGGAAGATTCCTCTTGAAATCTGGGCTTGGTGGGCTTCAACTTTTCTTAGATATTTCAATATTGGGCCTTCATTTAGAAAGGTAAAGATTGTTTTGCAATTCTATTTAAGTAGTGATGTTCAAGAAGTACTGACAAATTTTATTTGAATTTTATCAACAAATTTGCACTGGGGAGATTTTTTTTTTATTTTTTTATTTTTTTATTTTTCCTTCTCTATCTTTGCATTATTTCGAATCTCTGCTTCAGTAAAAAGCATTGCACTTTGTTGATGCTAAATTCTCAGAAACTGGTAATTTTTCAGAAACTAGGCCAAGTAGTATATGAAAATACTTGTTAAATGTCATTACTACAAATGAGATTTCCTTTTAATTTTTCAATACTTAGAAATCTTATATACCGTGATTCAAACGCCTTTTTATAGAAATCTAGTAGTAATTGTTCATGTTTTTCAGGAAACTACTAATGAATATGATTTTTCTCGATCTACATAAATGACAAAGCAAGCATTAGTAGATCTTTCAGATTCAGTGTAGGGTTGGGATTAAGTTTTTCACACGACGAGCATTAGTAAATCACACAACATGAGTTAAGATACAATAAATCACCTCTGTAAATGAACAATTATTTATGAAGAGGGCAATGCATGCACTTCATTTTTATACTTTTTTCTTCTTCTTCTTCTTCTTCTTCTTCTTCTACCACAGAGATTGATTGGATTGAAACAAGAATAGCAATGCATTTATATAAAAATTACGACGCAAATTACATCTTCATTATTACTCATTAATGACTCTTCAGACCTGTTTCATTCTTAATAAGAATCTGGATATCGCCGATGCTGACCGTCTACAAAAAAAAATTAAACATTATTAATTGTCGGATCAAACATTTTTGTTAAATAGAGTTTTACTAAAATAATATAACAAACAACTTTGGAATGAGTTAGATTTACTAATTTGACGGCATCTGACAACAAAAAAAAAAAAAAAATAAAATAAATAAATACAATATGCATAGTTAAGTGACAAAGTTTAGTATCTATACCTTGTAGACCATCTTTTCCTCCTTTTCAAATCCATCTCTCTTCCCTTTGTTCCTTCCGGATTTCTGCATGTTGGCATGAAGATCATCTTCTTTCTTTTTTTCCAATCAGGTTCATGCATGCCTTCAAATTGATTCTCAGCAGTCACCTTTCTCTTCTCAGTTTTAAGGGCTTCTGTAGCCTTTTTTTTTTTCTCTTGAATCGATTTCTCGATTTCAGCTGTTCTTGTGTACCTCCATTAACTGCCTCAGCGGAAGCAATCGACAACTAAGAACTCTCTCCCCCTCTCTCCTCCTTGATCTCTCTTCTTATTTCTCTCTCTCTCTTTTTTTTTTTTTTTTTTTTTCTCCTCGATCTCTCCTTTTCTTCTCCCTTTTTTTTCTTTTTTTTTACTAATGAATGAATGACTCTAGGAAACTAAAATGACTAAGCGTTTCGCTCTTAGTCAATTATTCCTATCCTAATTCCACTCTAATTTTTTTAAAAAAATTATTCATTGAACGTGATCTATTATTATTATTATTATTTAAATAGTAAAATCTGCACGTATAAATTTAAAAATAATTTATATATATTTAAAATAAAAAATTTCATATAATTATTCTAAGGCTACAATTATTTTTTTACGTTTTTTCAAATATAATCAAACAAATATAGGCTAGACCCAAATTCGACCCGTATCAAAGCACTAGGAACATATGCTCGACTCACTATTGGTCCAATATTAACTAAATAAGCACCAACTCTACGAGCTCTTGTCCAAAAAGCCCAACTGAGCAAACCCGGTAACCAAAGGGCCAGATGGAAACGGATAGAAGTGTTAATCCTAACCGATTTGATTCACAAATAACATTTTATTATTATTTTTCTTTTCAAGTCTAAATTTATGGCCTGTTTTAAAAGAAATCAAAACAGATAAGCGGATAATATTCAATCCATATTTTCACATTCGATTTCGAAACAAATTCGAATAAAATATTGGTCAGATACTAAAATACTAATCCATATTCAATAAAAAAAAAATTCGGATACGGATCGGATTGTATAACATCCGACCCGTTTTCACCCCTATACACCGGTAGAGGGCTTCGAGCGTCCCCGCGGTTCCGTCGACTCGTTTTCGCCTTCTTCTTCCTCCTCCTTCCCCGCGGCTTCTTCCTCGTGCACTTTCTCGCTACCTAGGGTTAGGATTAGGGTTAGGGTTAGGGTTTTTACCTCTTCCTCGTCCCCTTCACAGCTCTATTTCCTTTCGTCGCTGTTCGCGAGCAACTCGATCTCCCATCTGTTCTTCAGGTACGCATCAATTGGCAACTCTTCGGAGCTTTCTTAGAATCCTTGCGCGTGCAGTGCGAAGTTACTCCTTTTTGAGCTCTAATGGCGAAGTTTATGCTGCGTTATCCTTTCTACTCTTTTTTGAGCTCTAATGGCGTAGTTTATGTTGCGTTATCCTTTCTACTATTTTTTGAGCTCTAATGGCGTAGTTTATGTTGCGTTATCCTACTTGTTAGGTTTAGGAGAATAATTAGTGTGCGTATGTTTAATTTTCGCGTATAGCCCTGTTGATTTAACTCTCTAAAACAATATTTTTTGAATTTTTTTTTCTGTTTGCGGGACGCAGTTTGTACTCTTTCTCTCCCGTAAAATTTGCTACCATGCTCTTTTGGTATTAATTATCTAGATATCATTTTTTATTTTGACATGATTTTGTTGCCTGGTGTTTTAATTCTACTGGTATGTGAAGGCAAAATGCGTTGGATATTAATTATTCTCTTGCCTCTGTGCTGTGATTGTTAGATTAGAAGCACTTTGGGAGTTGGCGGAGATGGCGAGTGATAGCCATTTAAAGACATGGGTTTCGGACAAATTGATGTCGCTGATGGGCTACTCCAAGAGCGTGGTCGTGCAATATGTCATTCGTCTATGTAAGCATCTGAAGACGTCGCGCCCATGTTATCTCTTTTTAGTATTGTATTCTTCATTAGAAGTTGAATTTTAGTTTCATTACTTTGTTGGTTTTGTAGCCAAAGAGTCTTCTTCGCCGGCTGATCTCGTGAGCAAGCTTGTGGAGTTTGGATTTTCCTCATCAGCTGATACTCGCTCTTTTGCGCAAGAGATTTATGCCAAAGTTCCACATAAGCAATCCGGTTTGAGCGTAAGCCCTTTCTGCAAAATCATATGTGGTTTGAACTTTGTATACCTATGTCCATAATGGATTTTACTCATTCTGCTGCAAACTATAATTTGTTTCTATCACTATATGGATATGCTGAATGAATGCCGCTTAGTTATCAGTTCGGAAAGTTAGGAAAAAGAAAAAAAAGAGATTGGTCCAAAGCTAGATACGTCAGGAAGAAGGTATGACAATGATCAATCTGACTGATACTACGATGAGAGAAAGTTGATGATTATTTTGAGACAAATAGTGGTTAGATATTCAACAAGATTTTTTAGATGAGCACATAACTTTCGTAATGTAGAGGATATATGTCTGACATAGGTAGTCCTCCTATTATGATACGTGAAAATGGATATAATGTTTTGTCTCCTGCTGATGAAAACTGTGACTTGCATGCAGCAGAGTAGACCTGCTTTTATATCAATATTTTTGCTTTAGATTCTTCGTCCTGATCCTACCAGTTTACGTCAGAGATGTTAGTAGTTCTTCCTGCAGTGTCATGGCTGAAATGCTGTTTTTGTGCATGCTAGCAGACTTTTCTCCCTTCCTTTTCATTGCTGTTTTAAAGGAAGTCCACTATATCTTCTTTTTCCCGTCTTATTTTGGCTGCATCCCCATTATTCAAACAATTTTATAATGGTATCAGTACTTCAAGTCAAATGAGTCGAATGTTAGGTTGAAAAATGAGTTGGTGTCAAATAATGACTTGTAATCGTAAATGATCTTCCACGAAATCTCAGTTCTTTGTTCCTTGCTTGCTTTTTTGTGCTTCAGAGTTATCAGAAAGAGGAAAGGGAGGCAGCTCAGTTTGCGAAAAAGCAAAGGAGCTACAAGCTATTAGAACCTGAGGATGATGATGGAGATGACCAACTAGCGTCTACTACATCAACTTCTCAGCCAGGAAAAGAAACTTCTAATCGAAAGCGCTTTAGGAAGAAGAGTGACACTCAGGATAGTGAAGATGATGATGTACAATGTTACACCTTTTCTTACTTGTATTCATATGGCAAGCTGTCATGGTAACACCTCGTAGACTGGTCTTTTACACTTTTTTTGTTCCAATGCTCTATTGTAGACAACAACAGTGGCCAAAAGGTCACCTGTTCGCAGGCGTACTTTGGATGATAATGATGATGATTTTGAGGTATGCTGTTTTGGTTGTTCAAAACATACTTCCATTTTTCAGTTTTTGCATTTATGACTGCTCTTCATTTATGGCACTCGCTAATTCGAGATCTTTGTTCAGATTTTGTTCACTTTTATTTATTGTTTATTGAGTAACTTGCATACTTTTTTAAAAAACTTTTTTCTTCTGTTAAGCTTGTGAACAACCATCTGATTGTTTGGTCTTTACTATGTGTGCAAAATAACTGCAATTGCCACTTTCTTTTTCCTGTAGTCAGAAGAAGCCAGGATTAAAGATCAAGAAGAGAGAGCTCAATTGGAGAGGAACATGAGAGAAAGAGATGCAGCTGCGACTCGGAAGGTAAGAAAATAGAGTTGTTAGTGATGCTTCCTTTTCACTTTTCCTGAATGGTTGTATAATTTAGAATATTGATGCAAATTGGCTGGTTAGAGGATACTATTTTCAAGCAAGTGTTGCAATTGTTGAAGTGGTTTGTAGTTAATATTGCCTATTTGTGCTACTATATGGCACCATTACTGTTTCTTTTAAGAAAACTGACTTTTCTTAGGAAGCACAAAAGCTAAACATCAGTTTATTATCGAGGTGTGCCTTTTTTAGTTGTTAATCCGGTACGTCGTTATGGATTGGACTGGAAATAGGGAATGGGCTGCTACACTCATTTTGGACCGACCGATATAGACAAAAGAGCAGCTACAGTATCATGCAATCATGTACTTTTATGTCTGCAAATGTTTGTTTTGTTTGCTCTGTTTATCTTCAAATCAAGATCATTAGTTATGTGTCTGGTACCAAAATCAACAGATTTTTTTAATCATATAGCAGAGAATTGAAGAAAGAAATTGAGCATGACTTGACCATTATATAAAATTATAAATGCCATTGCAACACTAAGGGGCATTTCCATCAAAAGATTACAAATTTGTCTCATTGCACAAATTTAATTATTTGAGTAAATTAACAATAATTTGAATTTAAAACTCATACAAATTTCGATGCACAATGTGAATATAAAGTTTGATTTAAATTTGAGTTCAAATTTGAATCAAAATGAGATTTTGAATTCACAATTTAAATTCATATTCAAATAAAATTTGGAAAACAAACTTAAATAGAAATTAACTTTCGACTAAAAGTTGAAATTTTAACTAAAATTTAAATACACTCTCTAGATCCATAATCAGAATTTGAATCCAAATTGGGACTCACAGTTTGAACTTAAAATTTGATTTTTTTTTTTTTTTAATTCACAATTCAAATTCAAGTTAAAAGTCAAAATTAAAAATAGAACTAAATTTAAATATCAAAATTATATTTGAATTTAATTTTGAACTGAAGAATTTAAAACTTAAATTTTGAACCCATAAATCAAATTCAAATTTGAAATTGTAATTTAATCTAAATTCAAATTTAAATTTTTGTTTGAATTTAAGTAATTGTCAGCGCAAACCTTAATGCGCACTGTATTTGCTTTTTCAAGTATTACTTTTTCTTTCATTTGGCTTTTCTTCTTGGGCTAATTTTTACTATTATGTTTCTTTTGGCATCAGTTGACGGAACAGAAGTTAACAAAGGCGCAGGAAGGTAAAGACGAAGTCGCTCACTTCATTACTTTATTATAATTATTATTATTAATAAGCAATTCCTTGACTTAAGTGATTTGTTACAGAGGAGATTATTCGAAGAACTCAAGCATCAGAGAAAAATGATACTTCAGAACTGAGGTTCTTACGCTCAGAATTGTTTCTTAATCTTATTGTTGTTAATAAGTTTATGTTTTTTTAAATTTAACTTTGTAAAGACCAGTGATTCATCTGCTGTCTTCCTTGTTGAAACTTCTATCCTTACTGTTTTGATTTGGATAAAATGACCTTTGTCTATATCTTATTTTTTGTATATTTTATGTGGCAGAAAAATTTCAAGGCAAGTTTATTTGCAAAAGCGGAGGGATCAGAAGCTTTTGGAGATTCGGTATGTTGAAATATACCTAAATTGTAGCTGTCCTTATTTAAGTTTATCCTCCATATAAATCCCGACCACTTAATTCTAAACTTTGTGTTTTCATTTCAAGGGATGACATTATAGATCATGAGTATATATTTGAGGGCGTGAAGCTGACGGAAGCAGAAGAAAGTGAATTTAGGTAACCGTTTCTGCCTTGTTTCCATCTAACTTCCCTTGTTCATGCTACTTTTAGGTTTTATTACCAACTTCATCCTTTTTGTGGATTGGCAACATATTCATACCAACTTCGTTATTATTGTAGATTGCCAACATATTCATACCAACTTTGTTTATATTTGGATTGGCAACATATTAATGCATGGATTTATCTTGTGGTATGGCACTTATACATCATTAGAATTTGAATTGAGAAGTCCTAAAGAGCACGGTAAATTGTATATGCAGATACAAAAGAAAAATCTACGAGCTTGCAAAAGAGCACTTGGAGGATGTGGACAATATTAGTGAGGTAATTATCTATCTTATTGCTGGCGCACTACACAGTTGATGATACACTGGTATATTGTTATCATTTATGTTATTCCCTTAGCAACTTGCTTAAATGGAAAAAAAAAAAGGTTTTCGTCTGTTGGAACCTCAGTTTAAGTGGTGTGCGGGCTTTTGTTTTTCCTTTGTAAGGCACCCATAAAAATTGTTCTTTCCAGTTCCAAGCACATGTTGCTGTCATCTTGCCTCTTATTGTATCTGAACATGCTTGGTCTATTCATTTAGCGTGTTCTAACTCGAAGTGTAATTAGCAAGTATTTTAGCAACTACTAAGTATTTTTTGTGTCATAACTGTACCTACTTGGCCCAAATTTTCTCTAAATTCTTGTTTAATAACTATTTAGGGGCAGAAAGGAATGATGCAGTTGACCGAGATATTGGAAACTAAAGTTTTTTTCCTGTATGCTGTAATTATGTAATTTCCTTCCTCCACTCAAATATTCTTCCATCACTGATTGTCTTCTGCATAATATATTTAATGATAACAGTACAAAATGCCTGACACATACGACACGGAGGGACGGGTCAATCAAGAGAAAAGATTTGCTGCAGCTGTGCAGCGTTACAGGTTTGTCTATTTATAAACAACTGATTTACATGTCAATCAAATGAAAAGGGCATGTGCCAGATGTTTTATGGTGACTGGACATGTTACTATCTGCCTTTCACTTTATAGTGATAACCGTCCATCTATTTTTATATCTGATTTTTTTAGATAATCTTTATTTGATTAGGGACCCTGAGGCTGCGGAGAAAATGAATCCATTTGCCGAACAAGAAGCCTGGGAGGAACACCAAATAGGTAGGGCTTCTTATGTTATCCGATATGGTGTCAGCTTAACATTTTGAGGCTAGTAGGACTCACACTTTTTTCAGATCAGTGTTTTGAATTTGACTATGCACTTAATACAGGAAAGGCAACCATAAAATTTGGCTCAAAAGATAGAAAGCAAGCTGCTGATGACTATCAGTAAGTCTTTCATTTTTTTCTTTTTCTTTTTTTTTTTTCTTTAATTGTAGTTTCTTTTTCCTCACCATCAGATATTATTGTCTCGACTTATGGAAGTGCTTGCACATTTTCTGCATTATTATGCACTATTGCCTTTAGGCGTTCTACCGTTTGCTGAAAATTTTCATCTATTCTTTGACAAAGCATATGACGCATTCTTCACTATTCCATTTTTCTTGCCTTAGGTATGTTTTTGAGGATGGGGTTGAGTTCATCAAAGCATCTGTCATGGATGGAACTCAGGCATGCTATGTGAAATTCTCTTTACCTTTATGGCTTTTATTACACGTACAACATAGGCAGCAGCTTGTGTGTTCTAACCAGATATTCTTAACGTTTGCAGTTTGAAGATGAATTACCTTCTGGGAATGATGACTCTTCAGATGCAAAAACCATGTTGGAGAAGCTGCAGGTATGATATTTACTAACACTATGATCTTTCATTAGTCAATCTCTGTTTTCGTAGATGTCATTGGAGAGTCTTCCATTTCTCTTTTCGTTGGTTGATTGCTTCTTTCCATTCTTTTGTCAGGAAGATCGGAAAAGTCTGCCTATCTATCCTTACAGAGAGGAGTTACTTAAGGCCGTCCAAGATCATCAGGTTAGTTTTGTCATTCCAACAATGATTGTACTCTTTTCTTAATTTGAAAGTTCTCGAGTAGAAATGGAGGTGAATCAATTGTTTGCTCAGCCAAAACTGTGTAAGGAGTGACCTTGGTTTTGTCTCTGATTAACAGGTTCTTGTTATTGTTGGAGAGACAGGCTCTGGAAAGACTACTCAGATACCTCAATATCTTCATGAAGCTGGGTATACAAAAGCTGGGAAGGTATACGATGAATAAGATTCCATACTTCAGTTTCTTCCGTTCTTGACTGTCTCCTTTCTAATTCTCCTTAGTTATAGAACCATATTCATTTTCTTCGTACTATGATGGTATTATTTCAGCTTCATTTAATGAAATTGTCCTCGTTTATAGATTGCATGCACGCAGCCTCGCCGTGTTGCTGCAATGAGCGTGGCCGCAAGGGTGTCCCAGGAGATGGGTGTTAAACTTGGGCATGAGGTTTGTCTCTACCTGTTTTAAAAGTTTTTTTTTCCCATATTTTGCTGCTAAATGCTGATTAATTATTAATTCGCAGTTGGTTACTTGATTAGGTTTGAGGATTGCACCTCAGAAAAGACTGTATTTTGTGTGCAAATGCTGATTAATTCTTAATTTGCAGGTTGGTTACTCGATTAGGTTTGAGGATTGCACCTCAGAAAAGACTCTGCTTAAGTACATGACAGATGGTATGCTTTTGAGGGAATTCCTTGGTGAACCCGATTTGGCTGGCTACAGTGTTGTGATGGTGGATGAGGCTCATGAGCGAACACTATCAACTGACATATTATTCGGGTTGGTGAAGGTAGGCTTGCTGATCTGGATTTGACATTTCTTTATTTCTTGAAGACTCGATCTTAGACATCAAATAACCTATTATTATTCTTTTAGGATATTGCTCGTTTTCGAAAAGATCTCAAGTTGCTTATTTCGAGTGCAACCCTGGATGCGGAGAAATTCAGTGATTACTTTGACTCTGCCCCAATTTTTAAAATTCCAGGGAGGCGATACCCTGTTGAAATACATTTCACGACAGCACCGGAAGCAGACTACATTGATGCTGCGATTGTTACTGTTCTTCAAATACACGTGACCCAGCCACTCGGTGACATCTTAGTGTTCCTTACCGGGCAGGAGGAAATTGAAACAGTCGATGAAATCCTTAAGCACAGAATAAAAGGTTTGGGCACAAAGATAGCGGAGCTTATCATCTGCCCGATTTACGCAAACCTCCCCACTGAGCTGCAAGCAAAGATTTTTGAACCTACACCTGAAGGTGCCCGCAAGGTTATTTTGGCTACTAATATAGCCGAAACATCGTTAACAATTGATGGAATAAAATATGTTGTCGACCCTGGATTTTGTAAAATGAAATCATATAACCCTAGAAGTGGAATGGAGTCTTTGCAAGTGAATCCAATCTCAAAGGCATCTGCAGAGCAAAGGGCTGGTAGGTCTGGGCGTACTGGACCTGGAAAATGTTTTCGCCTTTATACTAAGTATAATTTTGATCATGACCTCGACGAGAACACTATTCCAGAGATCCAAAGGACGAATTTAGCGAACGTTGTGCTCACTCTTAGAAGTTTGGGTATTCATGACTTGGTCAATTTTGACTTCATGGATCCTCCTCCATCAGAGGCATTGCTTCAGGCTCTTGAGCAACTATTTGCTCTTAACGCGCTGAATGGCCGTGGCGATTTGACTAAGATTGGGAGAAGGATGGCCGAGTTTCCACTGGACCCCATGCTTTCAAAAATGATAGTTGCTTCGGAAGAGTACAAGTGTTCTGATGAGGTCATATCCATTGCGGCGATGTTGTCGGTTGGAAATTCAATATTTTATCGTCCAAAGGACAAACAAGTTCATGCAGATAATGCAAGGATGAATTTCCACACTGGGAATGTTGGAGACCATGTTGCGTTGCTTAATGTATGTTTTTTTTTTTGTCACTCATTCCTTTCATTGACGATATTGCATTGACCCCCTTATTCCTATCAAGTTACTTGTGCTTATTATTATTTAGTTTGGTGATATATGTTGATTGTTGTTGTTTATTATGTCATTTCAGGTCTACAATTCCTGGAAAGAAACTGATTACTCGACTCAATGGTGCTATGAAAATTATATCCAGGTATTTTCAGCTGATTGCATCTACTTTTCTTGAATTCATGTTTTTGTTGCCCCTAAATCAAATATTATAATCGGTAGTCTTTGCTTGCAAATGCTAGAGTGGCTGACATTCTTAGTTCAGAAGTAGCTCGCACATGTTTTATGGTGACAATTGGTCAACCTTGGGATAGGTCTAGGTTTGGTTGACAGCACGTGTTAAGACTCAATACCATGCTACTTTTATATGAATCCAACTTGACCTGCCAACAAAGAGGACAACCTCATTGTGATTCATCAAAGCAATATGAAAGAAATATAGATTAGAGCATTTTTTTTTTTACCGTTGAAAATGCAGCAAATTACCCTAGATTGGACCCGCTCGACGTCACCTCTACAGTCTTAGAATGGTGTACTTAATACTCAATAGATAACTGTAGCTTGAAACATTTATATAATATAGCGGATGCTGCCTTTTTTTTTTTTTTTTTTTTTTTCTCATAGACAATTATTCACACAACTTAGTGATTCTTCTCATTTCTATTTTGAATCTTAACCAATTTTTTCCCTTATGAATTACTATTTGTCCTCCTTAAATCTACCTAGCATTTTTTTATGTTGTTTCTGTTAGTGCTTTGATCTTATCTTAGTAGTTTATAAAACCATTTAAGTTATTTAACCTTTTATAAGTGAATGTTGCAGTAACCTGTTCACTCTTATAAACCAGGTAAGAAGTATGAAAAGAGCCCGAGATATTCGTGATCAATTAGAGGGACTCTTGGAAAGAGTCGAGATTGAGCTCACTTCAAATCCTAATGACTTGGATATCGTTAAAAAGGCAATAACGTCAGGCATGAGCTTCTTCTCTTCTTCTTTTTTTTTTTTGTGAATTTTTACCTGTCAAACACTGGTGAGTTTTTGAGAGAGATTTCCCTGAAACGAGTTGATTTTTCAGGTTTTTTCCACCATTCTGCGAAGTTGCAAAAGAATGGTTCTTACAGAACCATCAAAAACCCCCAAACAGTGTATATACATCCAACTTCCGGATTAGCACAGGCGAGTTACTTCACTGCACTGCTCTTAACTCTTCAAGTTTTGAGCTTGTTTCCTAATGGTGTTCAAAATGAGTTGCTACCATTTTCCTCCACGGAAAACTTATATTTGAACTTTTTATACTAAAAATGACTTCTTTTTTTTCTGTCGTTTTCATTCGATCCCTATAGGTGCTTCCTCGTTGGGTGATATACCACGAGTTGGTTCTCACATCGAAGGAGTTTATGAGACAGGTGATTGATTATTTATGCTCTTTTGTGTAATTTTTTGATCTGACCGCTTTAAAGTAGATTCTATGAATCGTGTTTACAACTCCTGTTTTGGATGCACTACAGGTCACAGAACTGAAGCCCGAATGGCTTGTAGAAATCGCGCCACACTACTATCAGCTTAAAGATGTCGATGATTGTAAGTGAACTGTTGGTGTTCCTAGATTTTTTAAATTTTTGGATATATGATTGTAACTGAGTCTCTTTTTTATTTTTATTTTTTCAAATTGTTGTAACTAAGTTAAGTAATTTTTCACGCAGCCGGATCCAAGAAATTACCACGCGGGAAAGGACGAGCTGCATTGTAGGAGCTAGCTCCAGTTTTTGCAGATTTTGAGCACCGGAAGATGCCGTACAGATCTTCCCCTGTAGTGTCCCAGATTTATTTGTAGTTTTTTTTAATTCAGCTCTGTATTATGCTCTTTTATTATTTATCTTATATCTGAGTAGGTTATCAGCGTTTCGTGTACGCGAAAAATTTTGTGTGTACGGCGGATCTGTAGACAGATCCGACGGATCTGTAGACAGATCCGGATTCTGGTTTATATCTGGAGCGTGACATCCCCCCTCCCCCCCCCCCCCCTTTCTTTTTTTTTTCAAGTTTTGTACAATACAAGAAAGGGAATAATAGTTTTCTATTCTGAAATTTTCCCTTGTACTGTAGTAACAAATTTCAATTCAAATTGTACCACAGGGATAGAAGAATTTTCTCAACATATAATCAATTCAAGTGCTGTTTTTTTTTTTTTTTTTTTTTTTTTTTTTTTTTTTTGGAATCTTAACAGAAGCAAAAATGAAATCGATAGCTTCTCATTCAAGTTCAAAACCTGTTTAAACGGCATTGATGCTTTTGTTTATCATGATGTGGAACGTTTTATATTTGAATTTGAAATGTACCATGGCCATTTTGAATTTAGCTCCTCAAATTTCGACCCATAGTTTGTTCTCAATTTTGGTCCAAAAATTTTTGTTCAATCCAAAATTTGAATTAATCTTCAGGGTTTTCAATTTTTGAAATTGAGATTGAAGCACATAGAGCAGATTTGCAAAGAAAAAAAATCATATGTTTTTTTTGTACATAAATTTTGGGCAAAGGGAAATAATATGTTCTCGCAAAACTCTATTAACTAATATCTCTAGATCGCAACCGTAGCCGTTGATGTGAGAAATGGACGGACACGATGAGCGATCTTTGTCGCAAGGAGTTTTTCTTTCCATTTTGGGAAATATGGCGAAACTTTCCTTTTTTGGTTACTCCATAAATGGAAAGAAACCAAAGCCAAACCAAAATTACATGCACGCTGTTTCCGCTCCGATAATTACATTATTAACCTTTTATTTTAATTCAAGTTATTTCAATCAGACAATTTAAACATTTTATAAATATAAAAAAACGAGTTTCTGTAGCAACTATAATTATAGTCTCCGAAACAAATTCACCATCAATCTTTTATTATTATTATTGCATGTTTTTACACTCTCATGACATGTCTATGAATTTAACTCAAATTGAATTAGTTTTGAATAGTTGGGATTGAAAAGATAGTAAAAAACCAAGCAGAGAAATGGAATAAAGTAGTAAAATAAAGAGCAATATTATCCCTAAACTAAATCGAAATACTAAAAATTAAATAAAAAGGCCTCTGACATGAAAAACAGCAGTATAAGTAAATACAGAAACATATCACATGACCTTTACACAGAGAGAGAAAACAAACAACACATCAGTAATAGTTCAGTAGTAGTGGAACTAATGCCCCAAGTAGTCTCATTCAAAAAAAATATTCCCCATCTAGCCTTCTTTTTAAAAAATTTCCCACACTAGCCTCATTTCTATGGATTAGAAAAAAAATAATAATTAAGAGTATTTACACTTTAATTAAGAAAAAAAATATTAGGGTTTAGCAATATTTTGTGTTATTTCTTAATATTTCTTTAGCACAACTACTTTAATTAAAGCACTTAATATTCCTTAATATTCCTTTTCACCGTACCAAAAAATATTAGGGTTTAACTACTCACACCCACGGTGAAAAGGAATATTAAGAAATAACGCAATATTTTTTTTCTTAATTAAAGTATAAATACTCTTAATTATTATTTTTTTTTCTAATCCATAGAAATGAGGCTAGTTTGGGAAATTTTTTAAAAAGAATGCTAGATGGGGAATATTTTTCTTGAATGAGACTACTTGGAGCATTAGTTCGTAGTAGTGAGTAGAAATGACATCAGTGAGAATTAATACATTTCATTTCTAATTCTGCCCACAACACCCACCACCCCCCACAAGTACATGTACAAAAGATAGTAGCAGAACCAAAGAAATAAAGAAAAAAAATTCAAAAAAGACAATAAATCCATCAAAGAAATTCCCTCCCTCCCACCACACCAGCACCACCCCCTCACTTGAATGGAATCAAAATCTTTCTTGTTTGCCACTAATAATGAGGGGAAATGAAGAAAGAAATAAATTCTAGAGAGAGAGAGAGAGAGCAAAGGATCCCTCCAAAGGAAAAAAAAAGGTCACTTAAAAAGTTGCAGGAACAGATGCCTTTTGTCACATACCCAAAGTAAGAATCTAAAGCACATATTCAACAATCCCCTTACTGAAAAAACAAAATAGCTAAGAAGAGGAGCTGAAGAGCCATCATGAGGGGTTGTGGGATGAGGCCAACACCACTGCTGTCAGTTGAAATGCTGTTTCCAGATGGACCAAGGCCTCCCAATACTGTTCCTGGAGGGCCAAAATTGCTTGGTGTGGTTGAGCCTGGGGTGCTTGTTGTGGTTGAGCCTGGGGGGCTTGGTGTGCTTGAGCCTGGGGGGCTTGGGCTTGTTCCTGTGCTTGTGCTTGTTCCAGCAGCACTAGAGTAGTTTAAAAAGCAAACAAAAAAAAAAACCAAAAAAAAGGATTAGTAGAGAGGTTTCAAGAGCAGAAACAGCTGCTAGGGAATTGATTAATATAAGTGGATGGATAGTAGTACAAGCAAAAAAGCAAATTAATTTAGTACAATAAAAAAGGGGAAAAAAAGGTATCTAGCTAAAAATAAATAAATAAATAAATAAATAAAGATGTGAATATTATTAAAAAAGTGAAAGAAGAATAATATGAAAATCTTCCACTAGTAAAGAGGCAAGCTGGAAGATGGAAGAAGAAAAGGGATCAGATTCTCCTAAGAAAAGCTCACAATAATATAGAATACATCAAACAAATTAGTGGAGATGAACCCCACATTGAAGGGTTTTTTTTTTTTTTTTTGGCTACAGTAAAAATCAAAATCAATCAATGCAGAAGTTTGAAAAAATAGAAAGTGGCCAACTAACCAACCAAAAAAAAAAAGAAAAAAGAATACAACTGAAAATAAAGGGAAAGGAAGGAGAGCAGTAGCACTAGAAGATTTACATATCCAGAGAAAAGAAGTTGAGCAAAGAAAAATTCCTCTGAGAGAAGAAAATTGAGAGTAAAAAGCAAAAGACAACTCCATAGCTATAACCAAAGTAAGAGGGTAAAAAAAAAAAAAAAAAGGAAAAAAAAAGTTACCTGGCACTAGCAGGGTATGTGCAACTACCAGCACCTAAAGAAAAAGAAACAAAAAAACATCATCTTCTTAACATCTCCTGGAAGAAAAAAAAGAAAAAAAAAAAACCAACAACTAATGGGATTAAGGGATCATCTTACTTGGGTCAGTAGAAGTGATAATAGCAGTTCCAGCAAAGGCACAAGCCCCTTGAGCTTGCCCCTTCCTCTGGTAGTAGCTGTTTGCAGCATAAGAGCAGTGAGCTCTCACTGTATTGGGCTGAAAGCAAGGCCCATTTTGGAGTGTTGGGTTGCAGTCTGCCCCAGCCCCACAAGCATAGTCCAATGTCTTCTGGAGAGCACTGTCACTCAAATCAGACCTGCATACACACCAAGCACCATCTTTTTCCACAGCAACATACAAGTTTTCAGAAAAAAAAAAAGTTAGATGATGAATAACTTAAATGATTTATTTAGGGGTTCTTATATAGCAACCAAAAAAGGAGAGAAAAATGGCTTTAAAAAATTTTAAAAAAAATAAGGATAAATTTCTTTGAAGAAGAGTACCCCCCAAAAGAAAAAAAAAAAAAAAGAAGAAAGAAGAAAGGAAAAATCATGGGAGTATTAAGTAACAAACACATAATATGAAGAAGATCAGGAGTTAAGAGCTCACACACCTGATGCCTTGAACATGGTCAAGATGAGCACCAAACAAGCTAGAGCTTCCATTTCTTATTAATTAAGCTCAGAGAGAGAAACAGAGAGAGAGAGAGAGAGATCTTTGGGAGAAAAAAAGATGGGGGCAGGGCAATGGTAAGAAGAATTGGACGTGGGGAATGGTCAGTATCTAGATAATGAGGCCCTTCTTATTTATTATTATATTTGCTTCTCCTCACCAACTCGGCCACTCTATAATGTCTCTGTCTCTCTCTCCTGTGATTCTGTGAAAGTGAAAGTATATGTTTATATGCGTGCAGCAGAGGAGGAGGTGTGGTGGTGGTCTAGGGAAGTGAGCTGCACGCTGAGCTTAAAGTTTTATGCATAGCCTTTTGTTGGTAAACGGTCATAAACCCAGGTGTGGACCAGTACCGGAGTTCCACCCTCTCTAGATAGAGTTCAGTAACTACTGTAACTAGCTAGCTATCACCCTGGACCTGGTCCACCGATATATCACCATTCGTGGACCTCCACCCTCTCCGCCCATCTCTTATTTTATATTATAATATAATATAATAACAAGAGCAATGCTATCTGTACACCCCGAATAGGGTGTACATCCTACACCCCACCCCATTTTGGGGTGGGGCTCCTTTCACTGGTCACATCATGCGACCAGTGAAATTCATCCCATCCCAGAATGGAGTGGGGTGTAAGATGTACATCCCGGATGGGGTGTACAGATAGCATTTTCCTAATAATAATGCCCACAACTTTTATTTAACACCATTGTTACTATCAATTAAGAATAGAAAAAATATACAGCAGCTAAAATAGATGGTGGTCGAGAATAAAAATCAGATATATATATATATATATATATATATATATATATATATATATATATATATATATATATATATATATGGTCCATGGATGAGGTGGTGAACCAGGTCCCACACTACTCTCTCTCTCTCTCTCTACTTTTTCCTTTTACCATTGTACTCTACTCAACCTCTGGGTATGGTTAGTGCATGGTTCGTGGCCCAATGGGCACTGTTTTTAAATATGTTTTTTTTTATATATATATTTATATTTGTTTTTGCCCGTTGGTATTGTATTGATGTGCTGTAACGGAGGGGAGACGTACAAAATATATATTATAGGGTATAGGATATGCTGTTGTCGACCACCGACCTAGACTCTTTGTTTTGCTTTGGTGAATGGAGATGCTAAACTATAATAATAATAATAATATATATATATATATATATATATATATATATATATATATATATATATATATATATATATATATATATATATATATATATATTTAAAAATATAATTTATTTTTAAAGAGTATAATTTATATATTTTTAAAAATATAAATTTATTTTTATTTATAAATTATTTATTATTAAATTTGTATTAGAATTTGTGTTTTTTATTTTATTTTTTTTTTTTAGTTAATTTTACAAAAACACAAATTTCAATATAAATTCAATAATAAAATACTCACAAGCATAAATGAATTTATATTTTTAAAATATGAGTTTGCATATTATCTTTATATTAATATCTAAGTAATTAATATTTATAAATTTTTTATCGTTAATTTTTTTTAATTAATTTTAATTTTTAATTTTTTTTTATTTTATCAATCACTTAATTTAAAAAATTCACTACCATTCTAAATATATATATTTTTATATAAAAAAATATATATTTACAAACATAGATGGCTCTTGATATTTTAAAAAATATAAAAATTCAATTCTATATAATATATATAATATATATTTACGAAACCTTTGGATTCTTCTCTTTCCACATATTTTGTATACTCTTTCCTTAGCCAGAGAAACTATTGATGTATAAACAGAACTAAGTCCACAGATAAAGTGAACATTTTCACACATTGGCAAAGAATACTTAATTTACTAGCAATTAAGTCATCTAATCACAGCTAGATTGTTTGTTTTACTATAAGGAACACCATTAAATCAATCAGTGAAGGGGCATATTCTGTTAAACTGTTAATAGATCACAGAAATAGTGATTTTCAAATGCCAAAAGAATGGCGCCATATAGTTCTCGTCGCTCTCTACAACTAGACTAGCAACTTCCGAGTAAGAGATATTAGCTAGTTAAATTAATAGTCAACCTTTCTATTTTTTACTAATTAGCAAGATACATTAATTTTCAGCCTTTCTACTCCTTGTACACAGTCCAGTCTAACACCCTGGAACCACAATAAATCCTAACAACAAAGACATTAAATCTCAAGCATCTCCGATTATATAAAAGTGTTGTGCCAACTAAAAAAAAAATGAGGAGTATCATACAAGCTCACATTAATCAAATGCTAATTCTTGTGGTTTGAGTAGATCGTACCTATAAAGTTCTGCACGTATTAGGTCTATTAAGGTCCAGTACTTTTTCCACATACTTGAAACTAACAAGACTTTTTAAATTAGATAATAAATTTTTCTATGCTCTAATGTACCTAACATAAGATGTACCCCTAAATATTATTGATGAGAATAATTTTGTCTTGTATATAAATTGTTAATATATTAATACTCACTGGTGTGAATAAATTTTGTTGATTCACGCACAAAATTATTATGTTAATTTGCTAAATTATTAATTATTCACATAAATTTTTTTTCGGATCCCCATTTCAAGACTTCATGATATATTTATTCATTTCTAATTTTGGGGTATCCAGTCAATAACTTCCAAAATTTTGGCGTATTTAGTCCTAATTTTATCCGATAACCCAATAATCCAAAAACAGTCCAAATTATCGGATCCGATAACAACTCCTTCACCTGAAACCCGGCTCGTTATACGTCGGCCCGTCCAGAATATCTTGGCCCAGCTTGGCCCAGCTTTCGGCCCGGCATGGATGACGTCTGGACTTGGCCCAGCTTAGCCCGTCCAGCCTTTGCAAGGCCAGCCTCAGTCCTAGGCCTGTCCCGATCAACCAATGCCGCCGCCCGATGCCTTGCCGCCGCCGGGCCAGGCCGCTCTGGATAAGCTGGGCCAAGCCCAGTCGTCATTCAGGCCGGACGGAAACCGGCCTCCACCGAGGCGGGGTGGGCTTGACCGAAATTGGTTGACCGGGTCAGGTCTAGGGCTGGGGCTTGTCTTGCAAAGGCTGGACGGGCTAAGCTGGGCCAAGCCCAGACGTCATCCATGCCGGGCCGAAAGCTGGGCCAAGATATTCTGGACGGGCCGACGTATAACGAGCCGGGCCGAGCCGTTTCGGGTGAAGGAGTTGTTATCGGATCCGATAATTTGGGCTGTTTTTGGATTATTGGGTTATCGGGTAAAATTAGGACTAAATACGCCAAAATTTTGGAAGTTATTGACTGGATACCCCAAAATTATGAATGAATAAATATATCATGAAGTCTTGAAATGGGGATCCGAAAAAATTTTTATTATATGAATAATTAATGATTTAGCAAATTAACATAATAATTTTGTGCGTGAATCAACAAAATTTCTTCACACCCGTGAGTATTAATATATTAACAATTTATAAACAAGACAAAATTATTCTCATCAATAATATTTGGGGGTACATCTTATGTTAGATACATTAGAGCATAGAAAAATTTATTATCTAATTTAAAAAATCTTGTTAGTTTCTGAACTTTATAGGTACGAGAAACATCAATAGTTTCTCTGGCTCTTGATAATTTTAAAAATATAAAAATTTAATTCTATATAATATATATAATATATATTTACGAAACCTTTGGATTCTTCTCTTTTTTCCTATCTTTATGAAAAAGTGAGTGAGTTAACAGGTGGTGGCCTCAGTAACTTTAGGATGACTAATGGCCCCCCTTTGCGAATGAGAATATTTGATAAACATTCTCCCCTGGTGTTTATCAATTTGCCCTCTACTAATAACAAATAATAATAGTACCAATACCAGCACTATTAATTAATATCAATAAATAATACCAATAATAATGATAATGATAGTGGCAATAGTAGTAGACTAGGAATCCTTAAGAAAAAGATGCTGGAAACAAACAATCACAATAGAAGGAAAAAAAAAATGCGACGTAAATATCACTTTAAATGCTCTCCAAAGTAGGGCCTAGCAAATAAAAGAAAAAAAAATAGATTTATATAAGGGTTTTAGGGTTTAGAGTTTAAGATTTAGGATGTCAAAATTGAATTAAAAAAAAAAATTGGATAAAAATTAAGTTCTCAATTCTAAATTATATGGGAATTCAAATTTTGATACAATTTATTTTATTTGAATGATTTTTTTATTTAATTTTATCATTTGTCTAATTTTATAAAGATTAATAAATTTTAAAAAGTTTTATTCAATTAATGTTTTATTTTTAAAATTGTAAATCCTTAATTTTCCTTTAGATAGTTACAATTTTAAAAAGTTTAGTTGTTTTTAACAATAATTGCCTTCTAATACTTAGAATATACATATATAGTCCTAATTTTACCCGATAACCCAATAATCCAAAAACAGCCCAAATTATCGGATCCGAAAACAAATCCTTCACCCGAAACGGCCCGGCCCGGCACGGTGAGGCCCGGCGCAGCCCAGCCAGGCCCGGCCCGGCCCGGCGCTGCCCGTCCCGGTGAGGCCCGGCCCGGCCAGGCCAGGCGCAGCCCGGCCCGGCCCGGCCCGGCCCGGCGCGGAACGGCCCGGCACGGCCCGGCGCGGAACGGCCTGGCACGGCTCGGCCCGGCCAGGCGATGCCCGGCCCGGCCTGGCGCGGAACGGCCCGGCACGGCCCGGCCCGGCCAGGCGCTGCCCGGCCCGGCCTGGCGCGGCCCGGCCCGACCCGGCCCGACCCGGCACCGCCCGGCCCGGCCCGTCGCGGCCCGGCCCAGCACGGAGCCGCCCGGCCCTCCCGGCGCCGCCCGGCCCGGCCCGTCGCGTCCCGGCCCGGCGCCGCCCGGCCCGGCCCGGCGCGCCGCCGCGTGGCGCCCGCGTGGCGGCCGCGTGGCGCGCGCGTGGCGGCCGCGTGGCGCGCGCGTGGCGGCCGCGTGGCGCACGCGTGGCGGCCGGGTGGCGCCCGCGTGGCGGCCGCGTGGCGCACGCGTGGCGGCCGCGTGGCGCACGCGTGGCGGCCGGGTGGCGCCCGCGTGGCGGCCGCGTGGCGCACGCGCGGCGCCCGCGTGGCGCCCGCGTGGCGCACGCGTGGCGCACGCGTGGCGGCCGGGTGGCGCCCGCGTGGCGGCCGCGTGGCGCACGCGTGGCGCCCGCGTGGCGCACGCGTGGCGCCCGCGTGGCGCACGCGTGGCGCCCGCGTGGCGCCAGCGTGGCGCCAGCGTGGCGCACGCGTGGCGCACGCGTGGCGCACGCGTGGCGCCCGCGTGGCGCCAGCGTGGCGCCCGCGTGGCGCCAGCGTGGCGCCCGCGTGGCGCCCGCGTGGCGCCCGCGTGGCGCCCGCGTGGCGCACGCGTGGCGCCCGCGTGGCGCCCGCGTGGCGCCAGCGTGGCGCACGCGTGGCGCCCGCGTGGCGCCCGCGTGGCGCCCGCATGGCGCACGCGTGGCGCACGCGTGGCGCCCGCGTGGCGCCCGCGTGGCGCCCGCGTGGCGCCCGCGTGGCGCCCGCTTGACCAGGCCGGGCCGCACAAACTGCGCCGGGCCGGGCCGGGCTTCTTTCTCTCGGTCCCACCCGGGCCCCTGGAGAAATGGGCTGGGCCGGGCTTCTTTCTCTCGGTCCCTCCCGGGCCCCTGGAGAAATAGGCTGGGCCGGGCAGCACACACTGCTCCGGGCCAAGCCGTTTCGGGTGAAGGAGTTGTTATAGGATCCGATAATTTGGGCTGTTTTTAGATTATTGGGTTATCGGGTAAAATTCGGACAAGATACGCAAAAATTTTGGGAGGTGTTGACTAGATACGCAAAAATTAAAATATAAATTTAATTTCGAATTTAATATTTAAATCTAAACAATTATCGATTTGACATATCTATTTTTAAATCAACTTATTCAACAAGCATAATTTTTAATTATTTTAGTATTTTAATATTTTGTAGTTTTTTATTTTATTTAGAATTTTACGTGACTCAAAATTTTTCAAATTATAAATTTAACTTTTTGTATATAAATAAGTGAAAATTTTGAAAACCCAAAATAAAAGAATTCGGTTCAATATAAACCGGGATTGGATCTGATTTAGACCTGTAATGGACCGATATCCGGCCGGGAACGAATTGGACCCATTTAGGCCCGAGAAAATGTGGTTTGCTATATATCAACCAATAATTATTTATCGGGCCGGTCAGAAATTGGATCGGAATCGAACCATGAAGGATTCTCGGTCCGAGTAGGGATTCGAGCGGGCCAAACCGGGATGGGGATCTTGCAGCTATCGAGGCAGGCAGTAATCGGACCCACTTAGGAGCGTGAAAATGTAGTTTACTATATATTGCTAATTTTTTTTTCTACATAATAAATTTGAATTAAAATTTTTTAAAAATATTTAAATTATAGGAGATTTTAATTTTAATTTTTTAATCGAATAAAAAATCCAAATTTTGAAATATTTATTTTAAAAATGATATTTAATTAAAGTGGATTAAATTTAAATTATAAACTATATTTAAATTTATGGATAAAAATTGAAATAAAAATTTAATTTCAAATTTATTATTTAAATCTAAATAATTGTCAATTTGACATATGTGTTTTTAAATCAACTTATTCATCAAACATATTTTTTAATTATTTTAGTATTTTATTTTTGTATAATTTTTTATTTTATTTAGAATTTTTCGTGACTCAAAAGTTTTCAAATTATAAATTTTATTTTTTCGTATGTAAATAAGTGAAAATTCTGAAAAAGTAATTTTAATTAAAGTGCATTAAAATTAAATTATAAACTATATTTTATTTTTTGAATAGAAATTATGATATAAATTTGATTTGAATTTATCATTTGATTCTAAATAATTGTCGATTTGACACATCTATTTTTAAATCTACTTATTTATCAAACATAATTTTATTATTATTTTTGTATATATATCTTTATTTTTTTTAGAATTTCACGCAACTCAAAAATTTTTAAATTATAAATTATAATTTGTTGTATATAAATAATTTAAAATGTTTAAAATTCAAAATAAAATAATTTGGTTCAATTTTAACACCGATCGGACCGGATTTGGACTGGAATCGGACCGGATTTGGACCGGTATTGAACAGGAATTGGGCCGAGCTTGGACCGGAATCTAGGGTTTAAGGTTTAGGTTTTAGAGTTTAGGATAAAAAAAAAAAAAGAAAAAGAAAAAAACAGACAAAAGAATAACTCACGAGTAATTATTAGTTATCCAATTATCCAACTTGTTTAAGTAGAATATTGTATGCTTCTTAACCATACCAAAAATCAGAAACTTATTAGGCGGTGGGTCAACATAGACCAGTCTCCTAAATTCAATTATAAAAGAATTCTTCTTCTTAGAAGAAAATTTGAAAACCACAAACATGATGTATCTATAATATAATAGCTAAAAGATCTTTCCACCTATAAAAAAAAAAAAAAAAGCATATGCCCGGTGCGCCGCTATTGATCCACTTGCCTACACACATACTAAATGCGACCAGTTTTCGTACACACATCAAACACAAACTAAGCACCTTGTAAGTACCTGTACCAATTACCACCGGAGATTAATATGGTCAATGATATCATAAAATTGCACTAAAACATGATCCAGTATTACACACACACACACACACACCCAAGAAAAAGAGAAAAAAAAAAAAAAACCAACCATGGTATGCGCATTTACATTAGAGTGACCATACAGTCATAGTACTGCATTATTAGTCCCAATCAGCATCGAAAAAACCAGCATCTTTCATCTCAGAGTAGTATACATTCTCCAACCGATAATCCTCCTCCTGTAACCACATAATTCATATAAGAAATTATATACATAAACTATGTCGGTTCAAGGCGGAGAAGGAAGAAAAATTTGCCAAAGAGAGCCTCTTTCATGGAAGTCTAAAAATAAAGCAATGAAGCGCACCTGGAAAAAGTCAGCTAGGAATGTCACATACAAGAATGGAAGATAAAGTGCGTGGTAGCATACTGTTGTGAGAATATATAACCTGGAAGTAGATATAGTATCAGATGTTTGCCACCAGAACATTTCGAAAGATAATTTATCTAATGAAGAGAGCCAACTAATCACCAGAAGCCAAACCCAGCTCCATTTCCAACAAGAATGCAGGCGAACAGCGACACGGCGTTTAATACGAACATCACACAGATGTACTTGTAGAATGCTGGTTTCGCTGCGGCGAGGGGAGAAATTGAAATGTGAGATTCACATTGTAATAATAAAAAGGAGGGGTCATTCGTGAAAGTAAATAAAAATAGGACGTGAAAATGATTACCTGGTAGTCTCTCTCTCCACTTGGAGTGGTGCATGAACAAAATGAAGCTATAGACTGCAGTGAGCAACAGCTTGTGGACAATCCACAAGCCCCATTTCACACGATTTGCTGATTCATTGGCATCGAGGAACATCGGAACACCAAAGCCAAATACATATATAGCCTGAAGAATTAAGTCAAGGATAACATATAAAGACAATGTGCACCACAAACAATTCAATCGCCCTCAAGAATGCATTAACGCTGCCAGCTGACAAACTAATTATTTTTAAGTTTTTTTACTTTACGTTCGTCAAAACTAGACAGACAATGTTTGTATGCAGACCCCCTAATCATAGGCCATTTTAAAATAGGCCGCTACACCTAATCTTTCTTCTGCTTTGATTTGATTTATTTCTGTTAAATTAATCAGTCATTGCATTGAATTTCCTGGCTTGCACCACCTTGCAGCTGAAGTGTGAACTTTGTTAACAACCGCCAATAGCTAGCGGAGGCTTTAATCTTGATGAAATCCCCAATTTTGTTGAGAAATAGTTCTTTCAAAGGTTGAAAGGTTGTCAACTAAGAAAAAAAAGAATAAAAAGGAAGCTCAAGTGCCTATTTCAAAACTTGTCTCCTAGTTGAGGGGATCTCCATACATTTTAAGAAAAAAATAACCATCTGGGCAAAATTGGGACCAAGAGAAAAGGTCTATTACACTAACCACTAGCTAAGTTCTATAGAACCAAGCTGATGTTCACTAATGATCTACAATCCTACTAAATGTCACATCATTGTGATAAAACAAACACATAGTTAGTTGGTTCAAAATTAAAACAAAATAATAACTAGTTAAGCATTGCCATTTAAAGATACTCTAATCTCCATTCACGGATCAAGCTTCATTAACTAACATCAACTTCCGGTGGTACGAGTTGACAGGAAGCCTAACGTGTCATCTCAGTTGCTCGAACTATTCTATAAAGCACCCAAGTCAGTGTTAAATTGGCTCTAAAAAGTTCACTCAACATTTCAATATGACGGAGTTCACTCAAAATGATCATTTGACTAGCTTCAAGTTAAAAAACTCAAAAGCAGAGCAGCACAATTTAGAGCTAAGTTGAAGCATAAAATGCAGTTTAAAGATTTAAACAATTTAAGCAGCAGAATCATTGTTACAGGGCTAAGGTGATACATTAATCAGACATTAACATAGTTTTTGTTAGATCTAAAAGTCCATAGTATACACTTTGAATAAGATAAATGACCCTTATTTGGGTATATAAGCATCTTCTCATTTGTTTCTTTTATTGAATAATGTCAGAGCCCATAGGTTACTTGAATAACAGGAATGTATTAATGGGTTTGAGTCTACTAGCAGCTTCAGTATACAAAAGTTGAGCAAAGAAAATACCTTGAGTAATATATCTGCTGCAACTATAACTCCAGAGACAACAAACGTTCGCGTTAAAGCTTCCAAACCACCGGCATGATTTCCTTGAAGTAAAAAGGCCATGATGCTAATTTCCAGAAACAACATTCCGGATTTTGAAAACAATGACAGCACATTCCAAGAGAACTCCTTGCTAGTTGTACATTGCCACGCCTATCCTCACATATATAGATAGAAGAGAGGGTTTAGCTAATGCATTAAAAGGGCTTGCATATTAGTATTCACAAAATTAAGCTCGAGCTGCACAAACGTGAAAGGGAGTAACAGTATATCAGCGAAAAAACTATAACTAGAATACGATCCAATTCACCCAATGGAAAATTTTTCATATACGATCAATACGGTTAGTGATCATAATCAATACGGAAGATTCCAATAGGCAATTTTCTAATAAAAAACGATCATCGAAGGTGGAAAACCTAATAATGAATTAATTAATATGTAGTTCCCAAAAGAGGCCGATTCTTAAGCAGATTGAAACGAGAAAACCCTAGAATATTCAACGTAGCAAGGAGAAGGGAATCGCGTCGTACCTGGAAGACGCACCATAGGAGATTGAGAACGCTAACGACCCAGAGTAGGGCGTAGTACGCGATCATGATGTAGGATCGGCCGTAGGTGAGCTTGGCGTAGCTCTTCCGCGCCTGGGAGGCGAGGTAGGCGACGAAGAGCGCCGAGGGCAGGATCAGGGCGAGGTTGTGCCAGATCCCATGGCACTCGACGAGCCACCACGAGAGTGCGGAGACGCCGACGGCCGGAAACGCCGCGTCCGGTGACATCGAGAGCGGGATCCCGGTGAGCTGCTCCAACTGCCTCATCTCCGTCGCCGCGAAGGGAGGAGAGGCATATCACAAGGGAACCCTAGCGATTGGGAACCGATCGAATCCCAAGTACTCGATCAGCGTAGAGCGAGGGAAACCCTAGGGTTGATCGCGGATTGCGAGAGGGAATTTCGAGAGAAGAGCGAGGAGATTCATGTAGACGAAGCCTTAACCCTAACCCTAAATCCCTTTCGCGCTTTGCTTAATGTGTTTGTGAAGAGGAGAGAGAAGCACGAGGGGGAAGGGGAAGTATTTATAGTGTCACCAGGTCGGGAGAGGGTGGGTCTGAGTCGAAGAATCAGGGAGCGTTCGGAAAGGAGCAAAGGAGCTCGAGTCCGGTTCGTTTTATACGTGAGCCGGAGCCAGTTTTATAAGATTTTTGAATTTTGGATCAAACTCGAGCTGCTCACAAACGACTCAGCTTAAAGGTTAACTCATGGAATACTTCGACTTTTTCATAATAGCTATATAAAAAACGCCCAAAGGCTATGATACATACACTCATTCCCGGACTAAAAGTGGAATTCAAATCCGGATTTTCTAGTCTAAAGAAAATAAAATACCAACCAATTACTGTTAACAGTAGTAACAATACTCTTTCAGAGATGTTAGGAAGTATATATAAAGAGCTCACATTGTATATCACTTCACCAAGAAAAATAATACCTCCTCCGGGAGCCGGATCATTTGATACTAGAACATCAGCACGCTAAATCAAACCGAATAATTAAATCAAATAAGGCTGACTCTTTTAAGTTCTCTTCGAACTTCAGATTAAACAGATGAAAAAAAATAAAAATAAAAATACTTTCTTTTGAAAGTTATGAAAGTTATCCAGGATCTATACAGCATGAAGTTCAAATCCAAAACTTAATGACTAACAATAATAAAGTAGATGCCTACATTATTCTTCTGCTGGTAAAACTATGCTGAACCAGCAGATATCCAAAGGCCGCCACATCCTCGAGGCATCAAGAAACCAAACAAATGTTTCTAGCATACATGTCGGTAAATACAAGATGACGCCGAAAAACATGGACTGAAGGCTTCATTTTCTTTGTATTACATATTAGAGAAGACAGCGATTTAAAATGGTCATTAGTAAACTTTTTATGCTTCACTTCCGCATCGATTCTTGAGATGCTTCACTTTCGCATCATCGATTCTCACGATACTTAACGCGAGAACTTCACAGTTCCAATTGTCAATAATACCTGCAAGATGAACAGACACAATGCATTAGGCATAGAAATAACTAGTAAGGTTCCACAAGCATGACAAAAATTGTTATGATAATATGTAAAAATGCACATGTCAAATAAAGTAACTACTTTTACTGATGAATTGCAACAAATATTTCTAAATCAGAAAGTTGAATTTCGGCAATTCCAATTCTATCATTACTAAACAAGAATATGTAGTGGCCAATGCATAACCGTCACTGCTAAATCCAAAATTGCAGGCCTACCTATAATATATATGCTTTGCAATTGAATACAATGTGTTTGGCACCTAAAATCAGTCTTCGTCGCTATCAAAGACGACAGTTCTGCGATGAACGGCTGTCTTTCTCGGTGGAGAGTCCGCGTCTGAGTCGATCTCCTTGCGCTTTAGACTCCCACTTCCCGTTTCATTGGTCTTCCTTTTGGGCTCCTGCGAAAGTATAATATCAAAATTAAAATCGTCGAGAATTTCCATGTTGTGAAGTTGGAAGCCCATGCACTGTTATGGGATATTTACACAAGAAATTCCTGTCTAAATGCAATAATACAGATAACAAACGCATTTAGCTGACTGCTTAATCCAAGATATCCCACTCTTGTACAAATTCCAACCTCCCGAAAAATTCGATGGCCACCATTGACTTTCCTTTATTTTGCGACAAAACAAATACCAACACAATTCATTGTTCCCAATAGTGCACTTCAGTAGTAAAGTTATTAATATCTCGTTCGATCATGTTAAGCTTATTACAACCCATTAATGTTGCACGCAAAAGATCTGTATTTTCTAAAAGATTGATGGTTTTAAAATTGATAGTTAAAATGGTTACACGGAAGAGAAAACTGGAACAGAATGTCAGAAGCCTAAAAGGGGCAGGTGCATATTATCTCACCTCATCTTCTTCAGATGCATAATTTGCTTCTGCTGCTTCTTCATCAGCATCATCCTGCTCATACTCATCTTCATTATCTAACTCTTCTTCCCTTGCATTGGATGGAGACCTGTCACCCTCCTCGCCATCACTTTCATATTCAGATTCTTCCCTCTCGCTCTCTGAATATCGCTCAACCTCACGCCTTGGTTGCCGAGCGGCAGGCAAAGATGGCTTGCGAGTAGCATTTTTGCTCATATTGGACTGATGATTACCAAAAGAGAACAACCAGATGATTTAAGGAGGATAAAAAAATTACATGTTTAGTCTACTTCCACATATATCTTTGTAAATTCTAAATTTTCATCTATGCCCTTGAAAAAATTTCTTATATATACCCATGTACTTCGAAAAGTGACCTCCTAAAAGGGGGAAAAAAAAATCATTTTCTATAAACACACCAACACTCCACCCATGAAATTGATAACTAACAAACTTACGATAATGTTGTTTTCGTAAGAAGCTGCACTTTCGAAGGTATATATGAAAATTCAGATTTTACATAGGTATATTTGTAAAATATGTGTTAAATGATGATAAGGTCGCCACCTTAGCATTAATTATGCGTCTCTCAGCCTGCACTTCAGCCTCCAAATCCTCCTCAAAGCGATTACGAGCTGGAGCTCGACGGTAGTAGTCTTCAGGTTCATCCTCCTGATCACATGATAAACTCAAGTGAATCAAAAGAAACTATTCATGCCCATCAACAAAATTAGGCACTCACTTTTAATCAAGGGATAACTATTATCTCTGTCACCGATAGTAGGTTTTAAACACTTCAAGAGCACACTTAAGGAAAGAACACTGAAAGACAACTAGTTTTTAATATCGGTTTGGAATAATAAACGAGCATTCTTACATGGAAATTGTATCCGAGTAAGCCCACAATATCAAAAGATTTTCTTGCATTTTCATGGGTAGCATAAACACAAATTATGGATAACATAAGACATGCTAAAAAGCTGACCTCATCCAGTGCGTCCTCAAGAAACCCAGGTGATAGTTGTCGTTTTTTCCTGCCGGTATGTGCATATTTCCGGTTGACCTTCTCCTTTTTCCGCTGAAGAAGTTCATGGGCTCTGATTGTTTGCCCTTCCACCTGAATTATATTACCCAAAAAAAGGAAAGAGCCAGCATGAGGGAGGAAGATTTTATACAAGTAATTATCTTCATCGGAGAAAAAATAAACACTTTCATGCCAGGATATAATAATAACAAGCATAAGATTCGAATCAAGTGGTTCTCCCAAAAATGGAAAAAGAAAGAAGCTATAGCGCACATAAAAGGGAAGGAAGATCCTGACTTGGTATTGCAGTTATAAGGTAACCAGCTTTCTATACTCCGTGAAACAACCAAAATGGAAGCATCACTTACCCTTTCCCTTTCTTCCTTTTCTCTCTCTGGATCAATTTCTGTAATACAGTTTTTCACCTTGTATACTTTCTTATGGCGTGAATCAACAAGAGCAGTTAATAACCGGTGTGATTTTGACGATAAAGACGACGGCATAAACCTCATCTTCCTTAAAAGCCTGCCTTGAGATTGCAAGATACCCTGCATGATTATGTTGAGGTCCATAAATATGAATAAGTTCTAGAAGAATGACAGAAAATTTATGTCTTGATCAAATCATTAATATCTTAAGAAGATGAGAAAACATGCTTAAAGCTTATATACAAGTTATTTCATAGCACATAAGAAAGCACACCTTCCCATGTCGAAGAAATAGGTGGGATTGGTCATGATGGCCCTCATGCACAGATATGTCAAGAACTTCATTACCGATCAGTAATTGTAAGCTTCCATCTTTCCATTTTACAAAGCGTGCATTGCTTTCATTCTGCAACAAATAAATGATAAAAATTAAGAACTAATAGAAGGGTTTGAGTATAGCTAAATAAAAAGAAACTACGGCATCTGAAGAGTAAGATCATCTTGCACAACAATAATCAGTTCTACGTGAAAAAAAATCAAATTACATCAAATAATATAATGAAGAACAAGAAAAAAGCATCTCCTAATACAAATTATTCCAATGTTGGAAGGTGGCGTGCTAGTGCTAGTGCTATTATTAACACATTCATTAACATTGCAGAAACTTTTGTGATGAAGTCACATTTGAGTAAACAAATCATAATGTAGTTAAATAGCCTTCACTTACAGAAGTTGTGCCATCACGATTCTTGACAGTTCTCCAACGTATGATGTTGTCCTCTAGGCGTATTCGTTTCTTCGCCCCAGATTCGTCAGTCACAAAAACATCCTCTTCTACATACGTCTTCCGATCAAATGGTTTTGGTTCAATTCCCACAATGTTTGATACTTTGATCACATTCATCTGCAGGAACAACATATTTCAAACTTAATATTTTTCCAATAACTACACAGAAAATAGGAAAATATCTTCAAACATAGTCTGACAGTAAGAATACAATAAATAGCTTCTTTGTCAGAACTAGAAGAATGCATGCCCCTGAATTCTCCAAAAGGTTTTCATTATCCATCAGTAAATAATATAAATGGAGATCCATGCAGAAGCAAGCATGCGTGCGTGCTGACGCAGAGAAATGAAATAAGTTAATGAACAACAAGAAGTTGATGCCTATGATAATAATGAGGTACGAATACCCCATAAAGTCGTACAGAGCAATCTAGATATCAGAGATAAATTAACCAATCAAGTGCAAAGAAATAGTACTCTGTAGTTACGTAGATATCTTACTGGTGACACCATTCCATATTAATAGAAAATGACAGAATATTAATTTTATATAAACAATCTAAAAAATAATGACTCACTCTATCAGGTCGACCTGGAGGAGGATGCAACGGAACCTCCAACTCCAAGGGGGGACCAACTGGTTTCTCCTTTGGTTTTCGTTCAAGATTTTCATCTTCCCATTCAAACTGTGCATCTTCATCTGGCACTATATCTTCAGGCCCCAATTCTTTCTCGTATCCACCTACCTCTTCCAAAGGAGATCTCTAAATAAAAACAACAACAAAGTATATTTCTGATCACCAGGGTGTATGGCATAACTACGTAAACAATTAACAAGAATAGGAGAGCAGATGATGACAAAGGTCCTAGATTCCAGCATATAACAAAACCAATATTAAACACACGTCTATGTTTACACTATATACATACATTATACATAGAATGAAATATGTATTATACTATTATGTAAGAACATAGCTAACAAAGCTTGTCTTCACCAAAGCATCACATCTTAAAAGTCTTAGTACCATAGCTCTTCCGCAAGATGTCAGCCATGAAGCAGTTGCCCTACTAGGACATATGTTGAAAAAATTCATTCAAAATTTTTCATATACTATATCATAAGAAACAATTCAGTTTTTCGCCATATATAAATGAAACACAAAAGAACATGCATAGGCATGCAAATAAGGTAATCTGCAAAACATATATTAAATCAATTTCTTCCATAAATTTGGTATCAACTTTAACTTAGGCTACTTGTTTCATTCCTAAACCTACTCTGCCATTACCTTCATTCATGATGAATTTATGGATTTATAAACAGGAATATATTGGTTAACTGTTGATCCTATATTTAGTAACAACTGTACTGTGAAATCTTTTAATGCCCAAGTATATTCAAGCTGAGGCATTTAGAAAAGCAACTGCAGTGATTAGGGAAATCAAATCCCATTTAACAAAAAAGTGACATGAAATACCATATTTGGTTCAAAACTAAAGGAAAAAATTGATGACATAGAAATGCAAATAATCACTTTTTTAATTAAAAATTATAAATAGATCACATATAACTCGTCTTTACATGGGAATCTTGGTCAATTTCATTTTGAGTGCCATATGCTGCAGGTTCATCCTCATCACTATCCCCAAATACGTCACGCACAACTTCATGGTCTTTTTGGTCCCCCATGTACCTATTGCAGGATGACAAGTCATAATTAACTTGAATAGTAAAAGTATCTAAACAACAAACTAAGTAAAGAAGCTAAAACCAACCTAAAAAAGAGGTCATCCAAGATGAATTAAAGTTTATCTATGTGTTAGAAATCTTGTCAAAACTTTGAGAACTACTGTGGATCATTGGATTACCATAGCAAGTTTCTCAATTTTTCTGGATTCGCAGACCCATAGGCCCAGAAAAGTGAAGATGTATGTGGCTCAGCTATTACCTTGACTGTGTTCCTTGATCAGCATCTTCGTCCTCGTTATCTTGATCAGCATAGTGCTTATCTTCAGATCCCTCTGATTCAGAGGCAACCACCTCTCTTCTTCTACTTGTTACTACCCGTTGCCCGTAGCCTTCGTCTTCACTTTCAACATCTTTTGCTTCACTCTCCACCATTTGATCACTAATTTCCCTTTCTGGTGAACTCTGCACCCTTTCCCCCTCACTCTCTCCCTGGTCAATATCAATCTCCTGTACTTCACCTTCACTTTCCACTTCAACTTCACCTTGCCCCTCAATTTCACCTTCACCTTCCACTTCACCTTCCGCCTCACCTTCTGCTTCCCCTTCCCCCTCCGCCTGCCCTTCACCATCAATGTCAGCCTCACCTTCCCCTTCTTCCTGATATAAGAAAAGTATAAGTATTTTTTAAAAACAAATGCATAAGTTACTGGATTTATCTTCAAAGGATAAAGCAGCTAAAGCTTCTAGCATAAGCGTCGAAGTTGTTATACATGTCAAATCCAACTTCAAAACAGCACAATTTGCACAGTAATTATGCATGCTTTGCATTATTAAAAGAGGGCCAGCCGGCGGGAGCAGGTGCACCCCAAGATAAGAGCCGTCTGGGGATCTGCCTTAAATTTTTTGCATCCCAAGCAGTGTGAAATTACAGCAAAGTATCACCATCAAATTTGTATGTTCTTCAGAAATTTGAATATGCAGAGTGAAACATCTGAGATGTCACTATAACTGCAACAAGCGCTAACACAACAAACAACGATATAATCCACTAACACTCATCAATAGTTAGAGGATTCTCTATTTGCTACCATAAAGAAGAAGAACACCACAAGCTTCGTTCAAAATGTGAAACCCTTGATTCCAGAACCTAGAAAGCTTCATACACTTTTCCTAAATAAGCGTATTGCTCTGCAGGAATAACGCAAACATTGAATTACCAAGTTTATTGTCGTCAATTCTTCGATCAGAATTGGGAATTTTCGAAACTAACAGCAGAGTTCACCCAATTCTCACGAACCCTAACTAAGAATCCTACATAGAGAAACCATAAACAAACCATATTTGTAGATCAAAAACCTAATTACCGCTCGAAACGCCACGACGCCAAAGGGAAACTACAGATCGAAGTTAATATCAAAGGAAAAAACGATACCGATTGGTAATCGGAGTGGTTTGTAGCGGCTTCGTGCTCGGAATCGACCTCCTCTTCCTCCTCCTCTCCCTCCTCCTCGGATTGCTCTCCGAAGAGGTTCTGCATCATCTTGCTCCTCTTCTCCTCCTCCATGTCCCTTTCCCCTCCCATTCGCCTTCAAATCCCCTTTTCTCCCTCTCTCTCTCTCTCTCTCTCTCTCTCTCTCTCTCTCTCTCTCTCTCCCCTCAGCGCCACGCGATTCGTCTCCTTCCTTTCGATTTCGCCCCCAGTGGAAAAGAAGCTCGAGAGGATTCACCAACGATGGAGCCCCTCTTTACCTCTGTCCCCTCTCCGCCCGGAGAGGGTATTTATTCGTGAAAATGTACGGGGTACCCCCCTCAACTATACGATATTTCGAAATAGCCCCAAATTTTATTTTCCATTAGTACCCCTAAACTTTTATTCTTCTTAAATTTGAATAATTTTCTACTCAAATTTGAAGTTTTACCAAGTCTAAGAACTTAAATTAAATCATAATTAGCCACTAAATACTAATAAAACAACACAAAATTTTAAAAGTTAAAAATTGATAAAAAAAAATGGCATGCTTGGGCTTGAAGAATATTAGGCCCAGTTGTGATCAAGCCCATGGGCTTTCAACATGGGCCTAGTTTTAGGCCCAAGTAAGCCCATTAAAACAACAAATGAGCCCAGCCATTTAAACAACAAATGAGACCAGCCCATTTAAACAACAAATGGGCCCAGCCCATTTAAAGTAAATATTAGGCCCAGTTGTGATCAAGCCCATGGGCTTTCAAAATGAGCCTAGTATTTTTAGGCCCAAGTAAGCCAATTAAAACAACAAATGAGCCCATTTAAAGTAAATTTAAAAAATATATATAAACTCGCCCACCGTGGGGCTCGAACCCACGACCACAAGGTTAAGAGCCTTGCGCTCTACCTACTGAGCTAGACGGGCCTAACACTTTTGTAATAATTATTTTATTTATTAATTAATTAAAACATATAAAAATTACTGCGTTGGCCAAGGGTATCGTCTCTTTGATCTCCCCGAAAAATTAGGGTTTAGCGGTGCAATCGAATCGAATCGAACTAGGGTTTCTGATATACGCTAATGGCGAAAGAAGAGAGAGAAGCGGTGGGAGAGGAGGAACAGGAGGGGCTCTCGGTGCATTCCCCGGCCCAGGCTCCCCCTTCTTCAGTGTCCTCTCTCCCCAAGGTTCCCAATGATCTCTCTCTCTCTCTCTCTTTTTTTTTCTTTTTTTTTTTTTTTAAAGCACAAATTAACTCCTTTTAATCTTAAATTTTGTTGTGATTTTTTGGCTTTTTAAAAAAAAAAATTAATGTTGGTGTTTTTATCAGGAGCAAACGCAGGTGGAGTTGGAGTTGAGATTATTAGAAGCTTTGGAGGTGTACCCTCCTGCTAAACTGCAAGGTGAGATTTTTCTCCCAAATATTTATTATTTTTTTTCCATTTTATTAACCTGTTTGTGATGTAGGGTTATTGGCAATTATGATAGATCATATTAGAAACTAGTTAAGGTAATTGGTAATTGGTATCTATCCCAGTTTATTTGAAGTAGAAGTATTCTGTGTGAATTGTGGTATGGATTGTAGATGTGTTGATCCTGGAACTGCATGATTTGAATGTAGAAGAGGTATACAGATTAGTATACGAGACGGGTAATTTGTGCTACTGTCCTTCACTAAATTCACTCTTGAGGGAAATTTTAGTATCGAATCCAAATATTGCTCCGATGACCATAGAGTTATGTTGACGAGAAGATTCATTTAAACTAAGATCTCGTTATTATTTAGTAGTTTTGCATTGTTTCTAAGTGACTTTGATAACATTGGCAACTCTCTAAACAGGGACGAAGCTATAGTAGGGCCCAAGGTGGCCATGGCCCCCTCAACATTTTAATATTACTCAATAGTTCTTGATACTAATTTATCACTTTCTTTCTTTTAGATAATAATGGTCCCCTCAACTTTTTAATATTTATTTTTATGCCAACATATTTTTCTTTATTTTTTATTTGTATACATTTTAAATAGATAAAAATATATTAGGAGTCTCGTACTTACAAGTTATTTGAAATACATATTTTAACTCTAAATTTTTTATTTCATATTTTTTAAATTTCTAACTATTTTTGGTAAGCTATTTTATTTAACTTAATAAAATATTATACTAAATTTAATAGATCTTTTAGCTAAAGTCATTGATCTAATTGAATTACGATTATATTTAGTAAAATTTTTAGTTATTTGAATAAAATAATATAAATAAAATAATTAAATATTAAATATTTTAAAATTAAAAAAATTTAATATTTTTATATTAATTATTTAATTAATAAATATTTTTTAAAAAATTAATAATGTACTAAAATTTTTATTTGAATATATTTTGGCCCCCCTCGTAATTGAATTCTGGCTTCGTCCCTGTCTCTAAAGAAAGTCAACACCATTCGCGAAAAAAGATTAATTCGCCTTATTGAAAATCTGTGCCCTCACGGTTAACTATCAGTTTTCAACAGGCATCCATCGTCACTTTGTTCTCTATGGATTGATGGAACATCTGCGGCGGAAGTAAGTTATGAGAACTAGAGCATAACCTTGCAGTGCTACAGCATCTCATTGGTTGTTAGTATACATATGTTATGTCTGACATTTCAAAGCTTGGCTTCACAGCTTTGAAAGACACTTCTCAGCTGATGAGGTCTTGCAATTACTGGACCGCTTCTTCAACTTAGAAATGCTGGTAAGGGAAAACTTCTTCTGCATGTGGCAATGCAATCACTTGTAGCTGGAGCTGTCACCACCACTTTTAAGGGAAGTTTTTTTGGCAAATTAATGTCTTCAACGCATATTTGCTGCGTGAAATATTGTTTCGCCTGTCTTGGCTTGTTATGTTCGAGTGCCAAATAGATTGGGGCCATGCGTCGGCCTGATTATTGGGGTTTCTTTACATTAATGTATGGTCCACATAAGGCCTTTCTTTTTGCGATTCTCAGGTTCAGAACAAACTAATGAAGTAGCTTTTCAATTTCAGATGCACCAATTCGTACTTGTTGTTATAGAATAGTGCATATTTTGTTTCTGAACAAGGTTTTAGGCCGAAAATGTTCTCTAGACCTGGAAATCTAGCTAATTTTAGTGCACAAAATTGCATTAGATATTGGATAATTGTGTTGTGAGGAAATATTCTTACTTCGATGTGCTGTTATTGTGAAAGCAGAAACCAGATGACGAAGAGGCTGAGATATTCAATCAAGAGGATGAGTTCACCCTGCCGCAGAGCTTCTTCCCCAAGGAAGAGCAGTAGCATGCATCATCCCGAGATGACGAAATTCACATTTTGCTGTTACCATTGGAATCCTAGTTTTAGACGGCGACATTGAGAGTAACATCATTACTCCTAGAATTGGGGATAAATGGCGCTACAGTTTCTAACACCACCTCAATCTCCAATATTTTCCTTTTTGTTTATTTTGTCCCATTTCAAAGTTTTCAATCTATTACCATGAGTAAATGTAAATCTTTTTTTTTTTCCTTTCATGTGGAGGTAAACATGGAAGCATCTTCAACTGGCCCAGTAATATTTGCCATAAAAGAACTGATTTAGCTTGTTAAGAATGAATCCTGCTGATTTAACATTCAGCAGATATGAAGAAAAGTGCCAGTTATATCATACTTGTAGTTGATTTTGCCGGTCGGAACTAATTTGCTGCTGAAAACTTTTGAATGGTAGATTTGGCAGGAGCTGCCTGTTGAGCCTAAAACTGTTTCCCAGTGCTTAAGGGCAAAGCATTTTCGATTTCCAAAAGTATTAGAGATCTGATTTGCAAAGTTGATTCGCTCAGTTTTATGGTAAAAAGTTCTGGTTCTGTCAATTGTTGCTTGCTCCCTATTGTGGATGTCTCAGCAGAGTTATAGCTGCATAGTGAGTTTCATGGAATTGTAATCTAAAACAAGTGTAATTATTTGATAGATTATTATTTAAAAGAAGAGCTGTGCTATTAATAAACACATTTAGGCTTTGCCTCCAGGGGAATGTAGGATATGAAGCACAGCTCACATGACTCATAAATGACCTTACAATACAACAAATTCACAAAAATAAGACGTGTTGGACAAAACGAGGGGGTAAACACACATTTAGCATAAAGAAGCTCAAATAGAATTAGAGATGAGGGAGAAGGTTGGTTCAAAATGCAAGCCACCTCCCCACCACGATTATCTGTGACAAAGAGAAAAGGACATCCAGCTTTTAAATTAATACATGTCCATAGTTAATACATTAGTTGCATATCTATATTGTCCGATAGACGTTGCAAGCTACTTTTGATTCTGAAATGAAGACACCTGATGCTTCCGTGGGGACGCTCCCCCGTGCGATGCTTACATGCATCATCTCACTCACTTCTGAGACAGCAAAAGAAAACGAAAAAAAAAAAGAGAGAGTTTTATTAATAGGGGGGTGAATTCTAAACTTGTGAGATAATATTATGTAATCAGAGAACAATTTGGTCAAATTTTTCATACCTCAGGCTCAGCAGGTGGTTTAGCCTCTTCTCCGCCCTTGAATCCATCTTCACCTGCAATCCATTCTTGTTTTCAGACAGTTTCCAACTATAGTCCCCTGTTCTACACTGACTTGTAAAACTACTTCTCTACACACACACAAAAAGCAACATTCGGGTATTTGGAAAACAAACACGATCCAAGAGTTCACTATAGCGGAAGCCGAAGTAACTTCTATGCCTCAAAAGCAAAAGCTCTAAATTGAAACTAGAAAACAAATACGAAGATATTAATGAAAAGGCTCTTAATGCTTTTTCTAATAGCTCTGTTCTAATATCGCTTCTAGCTAAGTTATAACGTCTAATTTATTGTTAAATAGTTAAGTTCTCTCACTTCTCTGGTAGGACTTTTATGAAGGCACTATACAGCATAAGCATAGTAGTACTTCTTTCTGGATAATCATTCCAAAGACTATTTAACATAACTTATTCAAATCATATCGGAGAATATATTAGTCGACGTTACCTCCATCCTCAGGTAAATCAGAAGTCCAGAGAGTAAGATTGTCTCTCAGCAACTGCATGATCAAAGTGCTATCCTTGTACGACTCCTCACTTAAGGTATCCAGCTCCGCAATTGCCTCATCAAAGGCTTGCTTAGCTAAATGACAAGCCCTAGAAAAGTTTCCAGATATTATCGGATTGAAAAAAGATGAGAAATTGACAACTAGATAGCTACGCTTAACTGATTTCAAATCATACCTCTCGGGGGAGTTCATGATTTCATAATAGAAGACGGAGAAGTTGAGGGCGAGACCAAGTCGGATAGGATGGGTCGGGGGCAGATCAGTGTTGGCTGTGTTTGAGGCAGCCTAAAATAATTGAAGAAAAATATTAGAGAATTAGATATTAATGGTAAAGAGAAAATATTGGACGTGCCTGATAGGCCTTCAAAGATTGATCAGCAGCCTCTTTCCTTTCCTGATCAGCCTTAAACTCCGCAAGGTAGCGATAGTAGTCACCCTTCCTGCATCAACCGGTAAAGAATTTCAGCGCACGCAATTCTCTAATTGAGCCCCCAACAAAAGAAAAATTCCAATCTTGAGAAGTTTAATGAATAAAGACAGAAATAGAAATCCCAAAAATTTCGGTGATGTACATAGAATACGTGAAAAATAACATAGTACTAGCTACAAGCACATTAGAATTTAGAACATGCATCTACAGATCAATTTATTGTCCAACCAAACTTGATTTTAACCATACACTCAAGTAGACTTTGCAGTGTCAATGAGTTTCTTAAAGATAAAATATCGAGCTACCTGCGTTTATTATAATGGAATTCCGCTACAGAGCATAAATAAACAAGACGGCATATGTATAATTTATGTATTTTACATTAGCTAGTATAATCAAATAGAGATTATTTACTGTTTCCAATTGCATAAGAAATGCAAGGCATTAACAGCAAAGAAAATAAAATCAATCTAAAAAAAAAAGTGCTCTAAAAGGTTCCCAGGGTCCCAGCAAATTGAATCAAATAGGTTAATATTCCGAGGATTTCAGGCATCTCATAACAGAACAATGAAGTTAATTTTCAACAAATGAAAACAAGTAACCCTTCCCTACCAACTACCTGTATACATCCAGCACCGACTCTATTATCAGCATAATTTTTCATCAAATCAAATGAGATCGTATCTTATTCCAGTTCTATAAAGCAACCGATCTTTACTAGTGCATAAATGATCTCTATTACAGATGCCTAAATCACCTCATTCTTCGCAGGATTAATCAATTATGAATTCTGCACCTATCTTGTGTCAGAAGCTATTAATTCATAAATAAAAGAATTAAACAGATAATGCACTTCAAAAGATCAAGTAGAACTTTAACTTACATCTTATAATAAAAAACAGTAGATTCCCCAGAGCCGGAAGAGGGGATCAGATGCTGATCAATGATGGACAAGATATCATTGCATATCTTGGTAAGCTCCTCTTCTACTTTCTGGCAGTAACCCTTGATTAGTTTAACATTTTGTTCATTCCCTTTTGATTCTTCTTTCTGCTCAATAGAGGACATGATACGCCATGACGCTCGGCGGGCCCCAATGACATTTTTGTAACCCACTGAAAGGAGGTTCCTCTCCTCTACCGTCAGCTCCACATCAAGCTTGGCTACATTCTTCATGCTTTCGACCATTTCTGTATGAAGATAGCAATCAATACAATAATTCTGGTATACTCAAAGAAAAGTAATCATTAATTTGATTCATCCTTTATGTTCCTTGACATCACAGCTACTTTTTAATTGATAGCCTCATATAATGAAAAGTTTAAAACTTTCACCACACATTTTATTATGCATTTCATTAATACTTCAATAAATAAGATAGTTGCATATTATGCAAAGAACCATCGTCTATCTCTAAAATGGGCAACAAAATAGTAGAATAATCACATCATATCTCAGAAAAAGATGAATTTTAACACATTAACGAGGTGTTGATCACGCATACCCTATCAACGCCTCAAATTTTGTACCCAAATTCCACCAAATTAACACTCACAATGGCGACACCAATAACAAAGTAAGCACATTGGGAAACATATTGATTTCACCAAATCATATAAGATGAGACATTGGGCTCGTCAACATTTGCAAACAGGAGAAAATGAGAAACAAAAAAAAAGGGACAAAAAACTCAGATCGGAGGCTAATATGACATTGCGATGGAAAACCTAAATCCGAACACCAAATCTAACGTAAACAATCACAAACAGCTCAAATTTGCATTAAAAAAAAAAACGAGAAAATAGCAATAATCAATCCACAGTACGAGCCGAATCAGATGAGAGCAACCAAATGAGAAATCTCACCGTCGTATCGCTCGGCTTGCTCCGCGAGCTTCGCCAAGTAGACATGGTTCTCCCTCTCCATTTCGCCCCGCACCTTGAGGAGAAAAGAGAGGCGTTTTCCGAACCCTAGAAAGAGAGAGAGAGAAGATGAGGGGGCACGAGAAATAAAATGGAGCGATCCGTAAAGGGCGATGGGGTGTATTTATAGGGGTGGTGGGGCCGTTAACTGGCACCTGTGGGACCCGTTCTGGTACACGACGACCAAGATCCGGCCGTCCGTTCCTCCGAGACGAGCGATCGCCGCACGAATCGTGATGCGGAACCCGTCGAAGGGGGCCTTCGCTGGTCTAATCGGGACCGTCCGATCACGCCGTGATGTGGGGATATTTTTTCAATATTAATATATATATATATATATATGTAAAAAAAATTAAAGACCAAATTAAAAGAAAAGGCGCCATTTTGCAACCGCGTGTTGGTCGGATTAGCCGTTAGCCACAATCTGACTCAACGATTATGTCTGAATATTTATAATTTCATTTTCATTTTTTTAAAAATAATCTGATCATTTTTATTTATTTTTTATATACTTTTGAATTCACATAAGCTTTGATTACATTAGTTTCCTAGTTATTATTATTATTATTATTATTATACTAAAATGCTATGTAAGACTCAACATCATACGGAAAGAGGTGATAAGGGCGGGGAGGGGCGATGTGGAGTTCGTCCCCGTACACGTATGAGTTCGGATATTTTTCAAAATTAATCATCGACCACACATCAGATGTTGTCACCTTCACTCATTCATAAATTAGGCCTTTCACTTTGTCACAAACAAACCATCCCTTTCACCATCTCTTAGTCACATTTCATAAGTTTAATAAATATTCTTATTGGTATAGTATAGTTTGACTATTAAGAGGGCTCAAATCCATAACTAATTCGAACCCAACTTGGCCCAGCTCAAGTTAAAGTTGAACAATTTACACAAACATGTAGGCCTATGTCTAAATATAATTCAAACCCAATTTGGCCTAACACACTTCAATTAAACAAACATATCCAATATGAGTTAAAAAAATGGATACTTATAAAAACGATCCTAGATAAAACTTTTTAGAGATTCCATTTATAAGGAGCTATAGAGAAGCTATTTAAAAAACCGGAAAGAGCTGAACTATGCGAGCCCATCCTTATCAATATCTATGCCCATTCTGCACCAAACAAAACAATTGGTCTCAAAAGCGAGAAAAAAAAAAGACAGAACAAGTAACACGCCGACGAAAAATTCAAGCTTTCGAATGATTCCAAATTAGTCTATTGCATTGTGAGGCTCCACAAACGCATGTAGACAAACCGAATAAATTAAAATAATGCAAAAGTTACCAGTGATCATATCGAAAGGTGAGCAATGCATGTGGTGAGATATGGGGATAGGTGTTCATTCAATAAAAATTAGAAGATAATGGCATAAAAAATTTCTTAGCAGTAGGTGGTTTGCCTGCATGACTTTGGCTTCCAAACAACAATGAAATAGTTGATAAATTTTTAAAAAAAAGAAGCAGAGAACCGAGCTTTGTTTAGGTGCAAAGCTACAACAATCTTCTCTTTGTTTATATCCAAATCTATATACCAACTATACATTGACTATTTCAATCCACTAATAAATGTGAGGAGGAGGAGGAGGAGGAGGAGGAGGAGGAAGATGTGAATGAAGAAGATAAGTCCAGCTTATTTCTAAATCAGAAAGATATCTACTAGTTCACTCAGTAAAGGGCAAAGATCAAGTAGTTCAAATGGACCAAATAGTGCTTCTCACACATAAGCCACAGCTACTAGTTGAATTGCTTCAAACAATTTGATGGAGAACTCATCTCATGTAGTCATCTTACCTTTCCCAGCCCAAGGCCATGTGATCCCCCTCATGGAGCTCTCTCACTGCTTAGTAGCACGCGGCGTCAAGATCACCTTCGTCAACACTGACTTCAACCACTTGCGCATTATCGGTGCCTTATCTGAGAAAGGAGATCTCCTCAGAGGGATAAACATGGTCTCAATTCCGGATGGATTGGGTCCGGGTGAGGACAGGAATGATCTTGGAAGGCTTACGGAAGGGTTCACAGTGGTCATGCCTGGTCACTTAGAGAAGCTCATCAGAGAGATTAATGAAGCAGAAGGTGAGAGTTGCAAGATTAAGTGGATGGTCGCGGATGCAAATATGGGGTGGTCTTTTGCTGTGGCTAAGAAGATGGGCATCAGAGCAGTTTCCTTTTGGCCTCCCTCCGCGGCGTTGCTCGCAATTATGCTGAGAATCCCCAAGTTCATTGAGGATGGTGTACTTGACGAAAGAGGTAACACAATATTTAGTTTCTTTCTTCTTTGAAGAGTGTGTAATCTCTGTACAAGTTTTTTTCGATGATTGTTTTGCAAAACATATAAAGCTTAACTAGCAAAAACTCTTCCCTTTCATTTATATCACAGTAAGAAAAATGGACAACACTTTGATTCCATCTACCTGGAAGTTCCTTTCATTTATAGCTTTTTTGGTTGTTCTGAAGTATGACAGTGGTGGAAACTTTGCCACCAGGATAATTTAATGTTGTCTTGCGAAATCAAAGCAAGACAAAAAAAAGGACTCTAAACCAGTAATTGTGACTCCAACATATTCATTTGCATCCTCAGCTGTTTCAGAGATAACAAAACACAAATGACAAAGATAAAAAATAAAAATCTGCAAGGAAACTGAAGCTATGTATTCTACAAATATATCAAAGGAGGTCAGATAGTGTTTCTGAACATACATGTAGAATTTGTAAGTGGTCGGCCAATTCTTTCTCATGATTTGCATTCTATGCAGGGCTACCCAAGAGAAAAGAGACAATTCAACTCAGCCCCGGAATGGTCCCTATCGAGTCGACTGAGTTTACGTGGAACCACATCGGGGATCCAAAAGGCCAGCCGATCATCTTCCAGCTGATACTCCAGAACAATCAAGCAACCGAGCTCGCCGACATGATCATCTGCAATTCGTTCCACGAAATCGAGTCGGCGGCATTCGCCTTGTACCCAAACATACTACCCATCGGTCCATTAATGGCAGATCAGAAGTTCGAGAAGCCGATCGGGCATTTCTGGCAGGAAGACACGACTTGTGTAAGTTGGCTGAATGAACAACCGAACAACTCTGTCGTATATGCAGCATTCGGTAGCTTCACTATATTTGATCAAACTCAGTTCGAAGAGCTTGCTTGCGGACTCGAACTCACTAAACAACCGTTTTTATGGGTCGTGAGATCGGACTCTACGGATGGATCAGGTAATGATTGGTTAGAAGGGTTCCGAAGCCGAGTGAAAGGACAGGGAATGATTGTAAGCTGGTCTCCACAACAGCAAGTGCTGGCTCACCCTTCTATTGCTTGTTTCATATCGCACTGCGGGTGGAATTCGACTATGGAGGGAGTGAGAAACGGGGTTCCTTTTTTGTGCTGGCCTTATTTTACGGACCAGTTTCTTAATCAAAGTTACATTTGTAATTCATGGAGGATCGGTTTCAAACTGAGTCCTGATGAAAGAGGGATTATAACGAGGGAGAAAATAAAAGAGAAAGTAGAGGAGTTGCTCGCGGACGAAGAGGTAAAGGTGAGGGCCTTTTTGTGGAGGGATATTGCTCGCCGGAGCATAAGCGAAGGAGGGTCTTCGTATGAGAACTTGAACAAATTTGTTAACATAATAAGCCAATGACTCTCTTCAACTGGGATTTGGGATCACTGAAGTGAAATAATTTCAGCATTCAGAGGAGGATCAAATGAGACATGCAGATTTATCGTGCCTAATTTACGATTTCGAACAAGTCAGTGTGGACAGCACCGAATAAAGATTTGTTCGCATGTCAAAGCACAAACAATTGTGCAACTCGTTTAGGTGGATATATTTCATCCACGGATGTTCGCAAATCGCAAAGCTAATGAATAAATCCAACCATTCAAATCCCAGGAGCTTGTGCTAAGTTTACAGAATTGTTTGTCAGTGCAGAATTGTTCTAGCACACATGCTTAGTAAGATATATATATATATATATATTGTGTATTATTCCTGTTTAGCATGTTAAAATGGAATTATGTTTTACACCACTAGCTCATAAAGGGAGAGATTTAAAAAAATATATATGAAACTGTTGATTGTTACAAGATTTTCATTTGAGAATGTTATAATGGTCTCACACCATTCACAGAGATCATCACTGATAAACATATATTAAAACAAGCAATTGGACTCCATCTCATTTAGAAAATCTTTGTAAAGCTAATAAATTTTGAACTTGATCTTTACATCATCATGAACAAAATATACGGAGGATTCCATCAAATTAGGCTCAAAATTTGCTGAATAAATAAGAAACAATGAAATTACGCTCGAAAAATCGCATTAAGCAAGTGGAAACAGATCAAGTGATCAGAAATTACATAATAAACAGAATAAGAAATCCGTGGGAAAGATGGGCGACTATTTATTTATTTATTTATTGGGAGAATTCGGAAAATAGTTTGATAGCTAAATAAGTTTTTTATTTTTATTTTTGAAAATTAGAGCCAAATTTTATTGCTTGTTTGGTAAGAAATAAAGTAAACATAAAAAAACAAGAGGGATTAATATATATATATATTTATTGAGTCCGGCTATGTTTACATAAGTATAAATAATTTGTATTTGTAAGTTTTTTATTATTAGATATATTTTTTGAATTAATTTTAATTTTATATTATATTATCCTACCAACCCCCACTAAATTTAATAGGCTCACTATTATTCTAACCGCATATTTTTTTTATTCAAAAATTAAAAATTTATAAACACCAGTAATTTGACATTATTAAAAATATAATAGCTCAATTATATACGTAATGTTTTTATATTATTAATAGTACCGAGTCAATGATGCCGATAAATTTTTGACCCTTCGATGAAAATTTATGCGGTTAGAATGATAGTGGTCTCCTAGGACTTAGTAATTGACTTTCATCTAGCACAAACCAAATAAAATTATAGTATTTTAAAAATTTTAATTTGGACTGAAATAAAAATTAGGATGAATCAAAACTTCGTATTAACGACACAAAATTAGTGGACTCCAAATGGTTTGGTAATAATAATAATAAAAAAAAAAGGTAAAAATTGATAAATGCAAATAATTAATTTTCAAAATGCCTGTAATATGTAAGTTCATGAAATACACATTTGGAAATAATTCACGTTGACAAGACTAATTTATAACATAGGAAAAAAAAATATTGACTAGATTAATTAATTCGGTTGTGATTAGTGAATATAAAATATGAGCTTAAATCGCCAACTGTTGAGTTTCCAATCCTGTCTCATTTTAGAGGAAATAAAAGGGGAAAAAATCCAAGAGATTCCTCTACCATGTATACACCATTAATTAATTTAATTTATACAATACACTCCCTCATAACATATTAATTAAGCACGTAGATTGCATATATATATAATTGTGAATTGCCTATTAATGTATCATATTTCATGAACAAAAATAAGATATTTAAGTAATTAATTTTTTTTGTCCATTAAATTATTTTTTACTTATATTTAAGCTCCTAAACAACTCATGCATGTGACCATTAATTGGAGAATGATGTGTGGATTAAATGAGTGAGATAATTAAATACTTAATCATGCATGAAGATTATTCCTGACATGCAAATAGATGGACGACTAAATTAAAGCCACCAAATTTGAATTAAATGCACACTAGCTAGGAGGGAACAAATTAAATTAACGGTCCTAAAATGACACATAATTAGAACAAAGCTAAAACCTCTCTCACAATGAATCATAAATAAGGAGTTTCCATATTCCCCATGATCAACTTAAATACCCACCAGAAAATGGGCACTGGCTAATTTGCAAAGTTTTATTCCCTTCCATTTCGATGACACTCCCTGTGTATAAATGTAACTTTGCATAGCAAAATGATAAGCACAAAAACATCACAAGAACAAAAGAAACGTAGAGAGAGAGGGAGAGGGAGAGAGAGAGAGAGAGTGCTGTGTGGGAGTGCACAACCTATATTAAAAAAAATGACTAAGTGTTGTGGGTTTTTTCTCTTAGTAATAGCCATGAGCGCAATTGCCACGAAAGCAATGGCCCAAGGTGCATGGGACACTGCCCATGCAACGTTCTATGGAGACATGTCCGGAGGAGAAACTATGCGTATTTCTTTCTCTCTCTCTGTAGACGATTTTGAAATATTTTTCAAAGTTTATTTGATTGTTTCTCGATCCTTCAACTAACAAATTATATAATCGAATTTATCTCCATTTTAATGGATAATAGAATATTTTGCATGTTAATTAGTTCATAAAATATAATAAGATAATTGATCATCTATCACAAGCATATATATATATATATATATATATATATATATATATATATATATATATATATATATATATATATATATATATATATATATATATATATATATATATATATATATATGATAATTTTGAACTTTTCTTATCTTAATATATATATATATATATATGATAATTTTGAACTTTTCTTATATATATATATATATATATAATAGAATATTTTGCATGTTAATTAGTTCATAAAATATAATAAGATAATTGATCATCTATCACAAGCATATATATATATATATATATATATATATATATATATATATATATATATGATAATTTTGAACTTTTCTTATCTTATAAATATGCTGATATTTTTCTGGCACGTCCAATGCATGCATGCAGAAGGTGCTTGCGGGTACGGCGATCTTTTCAAACAAGGATATGGCCTCGAGACTACAGCTCTAAGCACAGCGCTGTTCAACAATGGCCTAACCTGCGGTGCGTGCTTCCAGATCCAATGCTACGACGACCCCAGATGGTGCGCGCCTGGCACGATCACTGTCACTGCTACAAACTTCTGTCCCCCGGACTATTCTAAACCCAGCGACAACGGCGGCTGGTGCAACCCTCCTCGAAAGCACTTCGACCTCTCCATGCCCATGTTCGTAAAAATCGTCAAGGACTACCACGCCGGCATTGTCCCTGTCCAATTCCGCCGCGTAACCTGCGCGAAGCAAGGCGGCATGCGGTTCGAAATCAAGGGAAACCCCAACTGGATTTTGGTGTTGGTTTACAATGTAGCTGGCGCGGGCAATGTCGTCGCGGTATCGGTGAAGGGGTCGTCGACTGGCTGGATAGGCATGTCGAGGAACTGGGGCCAAAATTGGCAAACCGGAACACAGTTGGTGGGGCAAAGCTTGTCATTTAGGGTCACCACTAGCGATGGCCGGACCGTCGAGTCGGATAATGCCGTGCCGTGGAATTGGCAATTTGGCCAGAATTTCGAAGGCAAACAGTTTTAATCGATTTATTACAAATGATCAGAAAAAACGATCCAGCGGAAAATTGACATAAGACGGACAAAAATATATATGTTGAAGCGATTGCTTTTCTAGTACTATTTCTTATTCGAATAAAATTTGTTTTTCTTTTCATTTTCTTTGTTACTTTTCTTTGCTCTCTAAGAGCTAGCTTATTCCTGTGTCTTGTTTAATTTAGTGAAAATCAAGATAGATAATTAGTTCGCTTGTTTAATTTTAAGGTAACAAAGTTTCATTAAATCATACATGCATAAGCTTATATGTCTTTAAAAGCATAAGCTTATTTATATTTATAAATTTTTTATTATTTGATTTGTATTGAGATTTGTGTAATTATACATTTTTTTTTATCTCTTTTTAATTGATTTTACAATTGCACAAATTTCAATAAAAACTCAATGGTAAAAAATTCACAAATATAATTTGGCTCGTGCTTTTAAAAGTCTCTCTCTCTCTCTCTCTCTCTCTCTCTCTATATATATATATATATATATATATATATATATATATATATATATATATATATATATATAATGTTACAGGTCACTGCTATATATTATCACAATGATTTATGATATTGCCTAAAATGATACATTATATTAATTAATTTGTATTTCAATCTTTTTGCTCTGATAATAACAAAATATGGTCCAACAACATTAATTTTCGTTCCATAAAACTTTTTTGTACATATGGAATAGAGAAGTTCAGTGACAAACAGAGAGAGAAAAAAAATATTTAAAATACAAAACAGTGATCCTCTTTAGATTATTCACTATTTTAGATAAACGGTGTATCATTTGCCGGGCCGAAAGAGGCCAGTGGCTAGCCCGGCTTGACCCGGCCACTAAATCGGGCTGTGCTGTGTCGGGCCGGAATTCTTGGACTCCTGACCCAGCATGGCCCTGAGGATCAATCGGGTCGTGCTTAAGATCCACACTTTAATTTTTTTTATTTATTAATTATATTTAAAAAATATAAAAATATAAAAATATTATTTTGTTAAAAAATATAGAGCAACGCTACATGTACACCCACAAAGGGGGTGTACATCTTACACCCACCCATCTAAGGGTGGGGGGGTCACTTCACAAATTGTGAAGTGACCCCTCACCACACCCCACCCATTGGATGGGTGGGGTGTGCGATGTACACCCCCAAATGGGGTGTACAAATAGCATTTTCCAAAAATATATTAGTGAAAAAATTACAAAATTTAAAATATATTTATAAATAATAAAAACTATTAATTTTTAAACTTTTTCAAAATATTATATATATTATTTGAAAAAAATATTCTTTCCACCCATCAAATATATGGCTTCCAATTCCCAATGGGATCATGTTGGGAGTTGCCCAAGGGCCATGATTGCCGGTTCGGTAGGTACGGCCCGCATGCCAAGCCGCCCGCCCCATCTAAGGCCTGGTACGGTCCAAATATGTTACGAACCGTGTCGTGCCGGGTCGACGGGCCATGAAGAAGTGGCCCAGAATGACCCATTTTTATCAGGCCGGCCCGGCCCGGTAAGAATACTATAGGATTTGTGCTGCGCCCTGGCCCGGTCTAGGCTTCTGTCTCGTTTTATACCCCTACATATCACTTAGCTATTTTTCTTTCTGAAATCACTCGCCGATCTGGGCAATGACGTAATTCTTCACCTCGTCAGGTGGAGTGTGTTTGAGTCAGGATCACATCAATTATGGACTTCACGTCGCATGATTGCGCACGTTTATTCTCAGATGTTACTCTCTCAATTGCTTAATGTCAATCATTATTTATAGTTGGCTGATAAAACGGTCGATATCGTGCTTAGTTTTAGCTGATTCCTGCTTGTACTTTGCTCGGGTTCAGATATTTTTTTCTTTCAACCTGTAGTATCTCTCATTTCAATTTGTCCGAATCAGTTGATCTGATTGCTCAACTTTTTTTACCACACATCATCACTTAATTTGATTGAATCAGTTGATCACATTAACCGTATTTCATGCTGAGTGGTGATTTTTTTTGTTTTTCACCATAATTTTCACATATTTTCTTTTGGAAGCTAAATTATATTCTATGCCCGGAGTGTGCGGTGCACATGCAGAATCTTAGCCCTTGCCAGCGGGGGGGCACAATGGTCATTTAAACTTCAAACGGTTCAGCATGGTGAGGAAAATTTACACTTATAGCACTCCAAGTAAATCTATTTACATAATCTCGATCCAAATCTTATTTTGCCTATGCTTATTTTGCATTCGTTCACTGCAAACTACTTCATGTTTACGTATCAGTCTTTATTGAGATTAATAATAATTTTAATATAAAGAGTTTTTAAATATAGCAAAATATTAGTATACAAAGTGAAATTTTCAAGAAACCTTGGCGTAAGTAAGGATATATTTAGGGGTATATCTGCAAAAGTACCCGAATGTGAACGAAGGGGATAGATCTCAGCCTTCCAGTAGAAGCCATCCTCGATTTGTAATTAACTACAAAATGGAGGGCATTTTCGTTTATATAGACCCCGCTGCGGCACCAGCACCAGCACCAGCGCCACTGCTTCGCCGTTGCTAAAAAGTCACCACCGCGCGGCGAAAACCCTCTCCCCTCTCCAAATCTCCCTCGTCCCGCGCCACGACCTCCTCAATAAAACCCCTCCCTCTTCTTCTTCTTCTGCTTCTCCCTCCTCCCCCAATCTAGGGTTTCGTTCTCTCCCCCTCGAAACCCTAGTTTCACCTTCTTCCCCCTTCCAATTCCACCATTGGCTATCCCCGATTCGATCTCTCCCCCGATCCATGGAGTTCAACCAGGGAATCGGGTACGAGAAGGCGTGCCGCCTCTCGAACACCAACCACTCGGAGGTCGCCCCCACCCTCCCCCTCCCCTCTCTCCCTGTGAGCTTCGGCGCCGCGGATGCGCGGATCGAGCTCTTCGACGAGCCCTCCCATGGGGCTCGGCTAGGTGATCGCCCAGACGTCCTCTCGCACGCCGGCGCGATCGCGGAGCTCCTGAGGAACTGTGACGTTAGCTACCTGTAAGTGGTTTTAGGATTAATTTTGCACTTTTAGTGTTATCTAAACTTGTCGAGCTAATTTGGTCTACTTTACTGCTAGTAATTTGAAGGTGAAGCCAAGGGAAGCTCCGAATGATCCGAGGGAGTGTTCGAGGCTGTATCAGGAAGTCCTCAAGTACAACCGCGAAGCATTCGCTAGCTCTTCTCGAGGTAAACAATACTCAATTAGTGGATATGAGATAATGCAAGGATTATGCAAAGCTTGCGTTTTGTTTTACTTCTGTGCAGTTACTTTTTCTTTCTCTTTTAGCATACTTTCTGTTCACAACAATATATTTGTACTTTAATCCTGATATATATATATATATATATATATATATATATATATATATATATATATATATATGTATATGTATTGTGAGGACTGAGAAGCTTACCTAGTATTTATTGTATCTCATAGATAGTTAGGATCGTAATGATAGGCTACTAGGGAAGAAAAATCTTGCCTGGGTAGTAGATCATTAAATTTGCCAAGGATCGAGAAGTTTACTATTTGATAGTTACATTATTGTGGAATAACTCTCCAAAATTTTAGTTATCAACTTATTTTAGAGATCAGCTTTTTTGGAGGATAAGTTGGTAAATTTTTTTACTGAAAGTTCAATGACTCTTATACCTTTTGAAAGCATTTGTGAATTTTTTCTTTGACTGTATTGTGCTAGAAGGTTGGGATAATTGAACCAAAGACAAAATTTATTTTATGTAGGTCAAATAAGCACCACAATTATAACTGGTGCCATCTGTTTCATCGCAAAAAACCATTGTTTGCTCTTCTGTAAAATGTTCTATAGTCTTTGTTATCCCTTCCTATCAACAAGAGGATCAAACATTGATTTGCTAATTATTTAGCCCACCGACAACTTGAGTCCTTATGAAAGATACTTTACCTTGGTTGTCCGTGCTAATTTTCTGCTGGGCTGTTTAAGTTTCTCAGGTCAGTTTTTGGATCAGAGCCCTCGTAATAAGATACCAGAAAGGAAACCTTTCGAACAAAATGGAATTAATATTCTTCAAGTACCAAGGGAGTATGGAGCTTCTTTTGATGACCATCCACAACGGAATCTGGTTCACGTGAGTTATTCTAGGTCACATGCTAGCTATTTAGTTTCTTCTTCTTATCTCTAATCATTTGTTTTGCGAATTATAGGATCAACCTGCTCTTGCTAGTTCAAGGAAACCGAAAGTTAGGAAAAAAGAGAGCGAAACTATTCCTTCGACTTCTGGTCTAGATATTCCTGATCATCAAGGTTTGCCGTACTTCTATATAATCTCTGCTACCTTTTCTTTCTAATTACTTTTGGGTTGATGGTGACAACCCTCAAACCTTTCAGATGCCATTATGAATTTCTGTGAGATGGTGGAAGATTTCTGTGGGAAAGCAGAAGTCCCTGATGATTTAGAAGGATCCGATGGGTTATCTGTTGCTTTAGCTGATATCAAAGCTCTTGTAAATGAAATAACATTAGTTCATTCAAAGAACTTTTTGCACTCGATTCCTCTTGATACTCTTACGAGGCTGATAAACGTTCTAGATCGTCAGATCCAGTGTGCACAAGGTGTATCCATTGAAGGAAATGAAAATGTAAGTTATATATTCTATCGCTATGCTGTCGTAAATGCAGAATTTTTGACCTTTTCATTTTGATCATTGAACTTTTCTTTCACATAATTTCTTGCCTTTCAATTGTCGATGTTTATTTAATCTGTTAATGAATTCCCAAAAATATTCATTATTAGCTGTGGCAAATTTTTGTCAAATTTCACTTTTTTAAAAAAAGTTGTGTTCTTTTTATCTGTTTTTGGTATCAGTAAACTGTTTCATTATACCGTGATTCAATGAGTATATTACATTTTGACTGATTAAGTGGATGTTCCAGCCTGATTTAGATTGTGAGACCGTGGTTCTGTGTGCACTGGAGTCCACTCATGCAGCTTTAGCGATTATGAGTCACCATGATATGCCAAAGCAACTTTATAGAGAAGAGGTATGCTCACCTTTAATTTTCTTGACATTTGTATTTTCATTTGGATGCACGTATACATATCTTTTGCCGTACTCACTAGTGCATATGAGTGTCATTTATATACTTATTGGGAAATTTTGATTTGCCATATATCAGATTATCGAGCACATTCTTGATTTCTCAAGGCATCAGATCATGGAATGCATGGCTGCGTGTTGTCCATCCTACCGCAATCTTTACAAACCAAGTGAAAATGGTGCAAATGATGGTAAACTTCCACATTCTGGAACTATAACGTGCAGTTGTGTCTCAAATTGATGCAATCCTATTTTCTCATGCCTACTTTATTAATTATGTACATGCTTTATTCCATTGATACATTGTTATGCACTCTGCTATGTGCTTGAAGAGGAGAGCTTTACATGTAGTTTAATACAGTCAAAACTTTTGACCTTTTGGCAGGCGTGGTGGAACATATATGTTTTGGTTGGAACATATATGTTTTGGTTTATGAACATCTGTATTTTTGCTCCTTGGAGCAGTTAGACACAACACCTCCTTTGTAGTGTATATCCTCAATAACCTTTCATTCTTTGTCTAACAGAGCTACTATTCTGATGAATTATAATGAAATTCCATTATGATATCAACTGCATTGTACCACTTTGGAATTAATATGAACATCAATATATAATTTTGACAATTGGGTTACTGTTTATTATATTGTAGTTGATGAGGATGAAGAGGCAATATATAATTTTGACAATTGGGTTACTGTTTATTATATTGTAGTTGATGAGGATGAAGAGGATGACATCGATAACAGTTCGGTAGGCAAAAGGCGGCGTAACACTCGTAGTGTTAACACGAGGAAGCCTGCTGGAAACAAGTTTGCTTATAACTTCTACTTGATACATTTGTTTGTTGTATTTTCTTGTGTTCCTTTAAAGTACTTCCATATCTCTTCCTGGCAGGGTTTCTGCAGCTGTTTATTCTGTGGTACAGAAACTTTGCTTAATATTAGGGTTCCTCAAAGAACTCCTATCAGTGGTGCTCTTGTCCGATGGTTGCATTCTGCAGTTAGTGAAAATGAGCTTCTCAACATTTCTGGTGGATAATATACAGATTTTACAATTAAAGTCAATTGATTTGATTTGTGGGGTAATAGTTCCTTGACTGACATTTTGTCTATTGTAAACGGATGTATGTTTGTTTTATTTTTCCTCTCTTTTTTAACTGAATGTTTTCTCATATACAGGTATTTGCTTCATACACTCAACACAAGAGCTTCTTGATAGATGAAACAATTCAGCTTCTTCGTAAGTTGCAATTTTCAAAACGAGCCCTTAGGACTTATCATCTTGCAGATGAAGAACAAAAGCAGATCCAGATGATAACAGCCTTATTTGTTCACTTGGTCCAATTCAGTGCAAACGTGCCCGACAGTTTAAAGACAACAGTAAATTGGAATACCATCTTAGATGCTTCAATAGATGCAAGTTACCCAATGAAATGTCATGAAGCTGCAACTGAAGTGTGTTGCATTTTCTGGACAAGTGTTCTTCAACGTTGCACTACTGCTAAAACTCAGGATGTAACAGAATCCAGAGTGATCTTAGAGAACCTTGTGATGGATTTGCTGATGACCCTGAATTTACCCGAGTATCCTGCTTCTGCTCCTATACTCGAGGTAATACTACCCTCTGCTTGAACTGTTGCTAAAGCTTAGGATCTTATAGAGCTTTTATCATAGTATTATATTATACAAGTGCTGCCGCCACTCTATTTCCCCGACACCTTCATTGTGTAGGGTAGGCAACAGAATACTCAAATTTTGCCACATTGCACTGACAGATCTGTCATGATCGTATACGATTGGACTGTTGCCCATTATTAAAAACCTTCCCTCTAGGCATGCATGGTGTCATTGACTATGCTCTGAAATGAAATAGAAAATACTCACTCATAAGTCTTTGTGGTACATTTGCAGGTTCTTTGTGTCTTGTTACTCCAAAATGCTGGCTTGAAATCTAAGGACACCTCAGCACGTTGCTTGGCTATTGAGCTTCTTGGTACTGTCGCTGCAAGACTCAAACGTGATTCTGTAATTTGCAGTAGGGATAAGTTTTGGATCTTGCAGGACATAGTTGGTGCTGGTGGCAATTCAGATGAGTTGAAGGATACATGCTCTGTCTGTCTTGGTGTCAGAGGTGTGAATATTGTTTGTGATGTTTGTGGAAGATGCTTTCATTCAGATTGCTTAGGACTTGGTGGACAAGAAAATTTGGCACGTGATTGGTCTTGCCATTTATGCTTCTGCAAAAAGCAGCTCAGTGTCTTACAGTCATCCTACAAGATAGATAGCAAAGATTATGTTAAAAGGACAGGCTCAGCAAGCAAAAGGCGTGGAAATTCCGACTCTGTCACAAGTTTGGAAGTTGTTCAACAAATTCTTTTGAATTATCTGCAGGAAGTTGGTTCACAAGATGATGGAAACCTATTTACTCGATGGTGCGTTTTTTGAGATTCAAATTTAAGTATGTGTATGTTATGAAAATTTAAACTCTTATTATTTGCAGGTTTTATCTTTGCCTGTGGTATAAGGATGATCCACAATCTCATGATAAAATAATCTCCTATCTTGCAAGATTGAAATCAAAGGAAATTTTGCGAGATTCTGGTGGCAGTTTGGTATTGTCGAGAGATTGGGTTAAAAAAATTTGCCTAGCACTGGGGCAAAAAAACTCCTTTTCCAGAGGATTTGATAAAATTCTTTCCCTTCTTTTGGTAATTACTATCGACATCCTTTTCTCTCATTGTTCATTAATGTTATCAATTTTTCGTACTGAAGTTCATATCAATTCTTGTTCTTAGGCCAGCTTGAGGGAAAACTCTCCAGTAATAAGAGCAAAGGCCTTACGTGCAGTGAGTACTTATAAACTTACAGATCATCTTGTCTGGGACATTATCTCTCTTTTTTTTTTTTTTTCTTATGTGGTGTCTTCTGTGTATATACAGGTTAGTGGTATTGTTGAAGCCGATCCGGAGGTTCTATGTGACAGCCGTGTCCAATGTGCTGTAGAAGGAAGGTTTTGTGACTCTGCAATCTCTGTTCGTGAAGCTGCCCTTGAACTCGTTGGTAGGCATATTGCTTCACATCCTGATGTTGGTTTGAAGGTCAGCAAACTCTTGCAAGTTTCCTTCAAAGTTTCTTTTACATGTATTCTATGAAGAAATTTTATTTTATCTTACTTCAAATTTTTTGGCTGTGCAGTACTTTGAAAAGGTTGCTGAGCGTATAAAGGATACAGGAGTTAGTGTGCGCAAACGTGCCATCAAAATCATCCGTGATCTATGTACTTCCAATACTAATTTTTTGGAGTCAACACGAGCTTTTATCGAGATAATTTCTCGTGTTAATGATGAAGAATCTAGTGTACAGGTAAGTTGCATCTTCGATCTTCTTAGTAATTAATCTGTGGCCATCAGCTTAATATACTTGATTTTTTCTCTAAGGGCTGGGATGGATGTCATATTATCTGCTGAGAGATATTCATACTTTGTTTCTGGTGGAAGAAAACTATATTATTAGACTTGCGTCAAAGACAACTTTATACAGGTCAAAGAAAAAGATATCTTGCTTGATGAAAAAGGTTTGATCACAGCGCTTACTGCTAAATTTTATCACAAAGGACTTTAACAATCCAAAAATCAATGTTAGACAACTGCATGAGTCAATTTTCCTTTCTGTTGGTTTCAATTAAATTCACAATAACTATGTAAGAAATATTTTACTTTATTTGACACCTCTTACCCATGCGTCAAGCCATCCAAAAAGGAACTGCTCCCGATGGCTAGTTTCATGGACTTATAATGAGGCTTCCATTTTGGAATTCCACATGTGATACTGCTAGTTTGTTGCTTTGTTAGACAGGCACGCATGACAGTGCTCACTTACACGTGCAATCACTTTAACTTAGTTCAGATATTTTTTTTTTCATGAACTAATTCCACATTACGTGTCATACTGTGTGTTAGGATCTTGTATGCAAAACATTTTATGACTTCTGGTTTGAAGAACCGACTGGAAGTCATAAGCACTATGTTGCTGATGGTAGTTCTGTGCCTATGGAAGTGGCGAACAAAACCGAGCAAATTGTCGATATGTTGAGAAAGATGCCTAACCATCAGCCGCTTGTTACCATCGTAAAACGTAACTTAGCACTTGATTTTCTCCCGCAATCTGCTAAAGCTACTGGGATGAATGTAATATCTCTGGCATCTGTACGTAAGCGCTGTGAATTGATATGTAAGCGCTTGTTAGAAAGAATTTTGCAGGTAAAGGCTTCTTATCATATATACAGGTTTTGTATCAGATGAAATTTTATCAGGCTAGCTTTATGCACAATTGTTTGTTTTTTTTGTTTTTTTTCTCAATATTTAAGGTTGAAGAGGGACATAGTGATGAAGAAGAGATCCATGCACTTCCTTATGTACTTGCCTTGCATGCATTTTGTGTTGTCGATCCAATGCTTTGTGCTCCAGCAACAGATCCATCCCAGTTTGTGGTGACACTTCAGCCTTACCTTAAGAATCAGGTGAGTATTCACTTACATTTTGGATTTGTAGTCACTAATTGGCCTTTAGCTTTCTGATATTTCATTTCAGCTCAAGCTATTCATTAATTTTGTTATCTGTGAACATCTGATTCTGTCGTATGAAGTCCTTTTCTCTTGTCCAACATAATATATAATAAAAACCAGATTATTATAATTGAGTGAAATCATTTATTCTTTTGCAATTTGCATGAATGACTGTGCTACTTGTTACTCACTAGCAAAGAGTTGCCAATCAGATGCTTTTTTGTTGCGTCATCTTAAAACTGCTTAGTTGATGCAGGACTGATACCCCATCTTTGTATGCAGGTTGACAATAAATTGACTGCTCAGTTGCTTGAAAGTATAATATTTGTAATCGATTCTGTTCTCCCTCTGCTTCGGAAGCCGCCGCAAAGTCTTATTGCCGAACTTGAACAGGACCTGAAACACATGATAGTTCGACATTCTTTTCTGACAGTCGTGCATGCTTGCATCAGGTATGAATACTCCTCTCTTCCATATTTAATTGCGAGAAATTTTGCAGTGACTTATATGCTCTATAGATCTCTATGATTTTTTTTTCCCCTACTGATAGGCATCTTCTTCATGTATGAATTTAATGAATAACAATGTGTTTTTAGATTTGGTTGTTTGGATGTGTAAATGCATTTTTCTCTTAAACTCTTTTCTTTGTTCCCTGCTTTATGGAACAATGTGAACACACGATTTGGCTGTTCCTTATATGCACCAAAAATGTTATGCCTTAGGAGATGTCTGTAGGTTTTGTCATTTTGTATTCTCAACAATTATATTGCCAGAGTTCTTATTTTCCTTTTCTTTTATTTTTTTGAATATGCTGTCCAGTAGTATGCTCTTAGCTGTCATAAACACTCTTCTTCCTGGCAATTGCTTTAGCCTTGTGCACTATTTGACTTTTCACTTTTTACCGTTGCACTTAACGCATAAGAACTCCATAAGTAACCAAACTGTTAAAATTTTGGTGATAAGCAAAAGCAATATGCATATTTGAATCTGGTATTTACAGTCTGATGCCACCCACCTATTGCCGTTTACACTTTTTTCTACTAAGGGTCAATTTAAATTATTGTTATGGCAATGATGAAGGCAAATCTGAGGATATGCATGATTTGGATTCGGATTCAACTAATTGTCAATTATTGGCTTTATGTCTTAGAATTAATGCTATCCTAACCAAAATGAGTAAGAGTCAGATGGGCATAAACCCTATAATTTGTTTGTACTAAGTTGCCATTTTTCAAAGTTGTTTGCTGGATGCGGTTAGTTTCTTCGTTTTGTCCTGTATCAACAATAAAACATCAGCTCTTTAACCCTTTTATTAGTTTAATTAATGTTGATTCATCTATCACCTGTGATTATTTTCCTTTCTACCGTTGTCAGCCTTTAGTATAGCCTCCTCGCTGTCAAAAAATAATAATGGCTGATTATATCCTTCCATCCAGGTGTCTTTGTTCACTTAGTAAAATAGCTGGCAAAGGTGGATATTTAGTGGAGTATCTTGTTCAGATTTTCTTCAAACATCTACTTACTCCAAGTTTTGATAATAAGCAGGTAATTTTAATTGCTTTTATATCTCGGATATAGGAGCTTCTGATGTCATAAATTGTGATAATATGAAAATCTTTAGCTGGATTCTTTGATTGTGTGAGCTTTAAAGTATTATAAGATTTTGTATGTAACTTGTTGCTAGTTTAGAGTTTACCTAACACAACTGCCCTATGCTCATCTTTCTCACCATTCACCAACATTTCAATAGTGGAAGTGAGATAGATTGTGGGCTCAAATAGCAAGTGTGAATACAGAGACCGATTTTAAAGCAATAGGTTTCAGTTACAGAATTTTGTTATGATTTTTGTTTTTATACTTGCTTTCTGCAGTGTCATTAAATGGGCAACTCAAATTCAAATGACCATCAAGTCATCAAACTGAGTGACTCAAGTTCAAATGGCCAGTTGCTCAATTTAATGACTTGGCTGTCATTTGATTTGAACATGAGTCGCCCATTTTAGAGACACACAGATTACATATTTTACTTGCATGTTGTAATATTGACGGTCATCAATATGTTCATCTGATAATCGAATTTTTTTGTGTGATGTTCAGCTGTTGGGCCGCTCCTTATTCTGTCTAGGTCTGCTCCTTAGGTATGGCTATGAACTAATAGTCACGGGTGATAATCAACATCTCCCTATTGTTAAGAGTCTTTCATTACTTAAAAAGTACCTTCTCGTCGAGGATGACTTTGGCTTAAAAGTCCGAGCTTTACAGGTCCGTTATTGCCATACATTTGTAGTTCTTCCTGATTTCACCACATGATCTTCATGCTTATCGTATTCACAGGCATTAGGTTATATACTAATTGCCAAGCCTGAAAATATGCTGGAGAAGGATATTTTAAAACTACTAGAGGCAGCGCTTTCTTCCCATAGTGATCATCGTTTAAAGGTATTTAATTTGGGGATTTTAAATATATCCCTTCAAAATCATTTATTTACATTATAGCTCTGTAAAATCTGAATTTAAATATATAACCCTTGAGCGTGTAGCTTCTTGCAACATATACCTTTGAACTCTGGAAGTCACCAGATTCATGGGAAAAAATTGATTTATTATCACAATATAAAGAGGGGCATTTTTCCAAGTACGAGGTATATTATATGTAAAAGAAGGCTGTAAATGCTGAAAGTAAGTCTATGAAGGGCATATATGAATCAGAGTTTACAGGGTTATGTATGTAAATAGATTATTCTCTGGGGTACATAGGTAAACATTTTTTTTCCATTTTAAGAATGCATTTTTTGATCTTGTTTCAACTTAATTCTGCTGGCCAGATGCAAGCATTACAAAACCTTCATGAGTATCTTCTTGATGCAGAGAGCCAACTTGGTACGGATAATACCAATAAGGCTCCTGCCCAGTATGTAGAAGAAAATGGAAATAAGGTGCCTGTTGCTGCGGGTGCTGGTGACACTAACATTTGTGGGGGAATTATTCAGTTGTACTGGAGCCATATCCTTGAAAGATGCTTGGATGCAAATGACCAAGTTCGCCAGTTTGCTCTTAAGGTACTACTTTTGTTCTCGACGTGTATCTCCGCACTTGCTTTGCCTATTCCATTCCATTTGATTATAAAGAATGGGAAGGCCCTGTGATATCCTTATATTTTGACTTGATCCCCGAACTTTTCATCTTAACTAGTTAGTCACTTTCACATATATATCAATTTTATCCCTGCTGGTTAGAAAAAACTCTGCCATTCACTTTTGCTGTAAACTGTTAGTGTTGAGTGACCTTTTTAACCCTGTTTCATGGAAACTGGAATAGCAAATCCATTTTAGGTGTGTAGGATTAACTAATCATTTTGGTGAGAAAATTTAGATTTTATTTAATTTTTTGATACAGGGATGGAACTGAATTTTTTAAGAAATTCAGGGGCTAAAGTGTTTAACTAAGAATTACTGTAACCAATAGCTGGGTAGTACGTGGACAATCCCTACATTTTACTTTCTCTTTTCTTTGCCTTTTTCTTTCATTTATAGTGCATTTGATTTAAAATTTACCTGTGTAGATTGTCGAAATTGTCCTACGCCAAGGTCTAGTCCATCCAATTACTTGTGTTCCGCACCTTATTGCACTTGAAACTGATCCCTTGGAGGTGAACTCAAAGCTGGCCCATCATTTGCTCATGAACATGAACGAGAAGTATGGTCATCTAATTTATGTCATTTGATTATCATCTTTATATAATCTGTTGAAGCATGTTGATTGATTGGAGTACACTTACAGGTACCCGGCATTTTTTGAAAGCCGTTTAGGTGATGGCCTGCAGATGTCATTCAGATTTTTTGAATCCATTTTGAGTAATCATGATATGGTTTCCAGAAATATGAAAGGGAACGCCATTGCATTTGTTAGGCCTGGGGTATCTCGAATATACAGGCTTATTAGATCAAATCGTGTTTCGAGGAACAAATTCATGCACTCAATTGTTCGTAAATTTGAGTCAGATAATTGGAATCATTCGTCTCTTAGCTTTCTTGTGTAAGAGCTGAATCCTTTGATTCAATTCTCTTAGAGGTTTGGCTTCAAAAGTTAGCAATTTTTGGAGAAAATTTATCCTAAAAAGTGCAATCAATATTGTTTGCAGATATTGTACGGAGGTTCTTGCTTCTCTCCCATTCACATGCCCTGACGAGCCTCTTTACTTGATTTATGATATAAATCGGGTAATACAACTAAGAGCTGGGGCACTCGAGGCAAATATGAAACTCTGGAGTTCATTCTCCCAACAGGGGGATTTGACGAGTACTTCTAATGATAGTATTAGAGCTATGCCTGTGTCAGGAGTACATTATTCATCTGATCAAAATATGACAGAAACTCCACAAATGCCTGAAAAGACATGCAGCATTTCAGAGGAAGACATGAAAAAGTTTCAGGTTATCTTTTTTTTATATTAATAGCTCTACCTACATGCAAAAAATCATTGATAATGTTAAAAATCATTGTTTTTCCAACCGATCATACGTGTTAATCAAGACACTCTTTTCTAGTACAAACTACTTATAAATGATTGGGAGAAACTGTATGTTACTTTAAAACCTCTTCCGCTCCTAGTTAAGTGACAAAGTTTTTGAAATACGGACTATTCTCTGGAGGCTTAAGTAGTTTTGTGTGGCAGTAAGTAATTTAAACCTTTTCTGGAGAGAAATTATACGTTACTTTAAACCTCTTCTGCTCTTAGTGAAGTGACAAAATTTTGAAATATGGACTATTCTCTGGAGGCTTAAGTAATTTTGTGTGGCAGTAAGTAATTTTGTTTCTTATTACGTACACTGTTGTTTTTCAGGCTGATTGTCATGATGCAATAGCTCTGCAACTTCTTTTAAAATTGAAGAGATATTTGAAAATTGTGTATAGCTTAAATGATGCTCGCTGTCAGGTTACCTTTTCTTCCTCAAAATATGTTGCTCCCTCTCATCTTTTTCCATGTATTATATCAAGCCATGTATATTAATTTCCTAAATATTATGTTTTCTTTTCCATTCCGAGCAGTCATTTTCTTTGAAAGAACAGCCAAAGCCAGGAGAGACAATCTCCAGGCAGAACATTCCCTTCAACATTAGTGACACCTCAATTAGTTTGCCTACTAACTACCAGGATATGGTACAGAAATACCAGGTATTCTATGAGTGAAATTCCTTTATTTTCTTTTTCCATTTAAGCGAGTATTGATGCATATTTCTTATCTTAATTACTCTGAGAAACAAAGCATGAGGATGTCTTGATCTGTTCTTGTGTTGGACATAATATTTTTCTTCATAAAGCACTGAACTACTTTATCAAGCATTTACTAGACTATAAATAAAAAGGTGAAAATGTGCAGACCTAACCTGAATTATATAGCACATTTGAAATGGTTACCTAAACTTTGAAAATTTTGATTTTACTACCCTCACGTCTGTTTGATTCAAGTACTCCATTTTAACTTGCAGTATTTTCAACTTCTTTTGACAGAATGAGGAATATTTTATGCCCTTTTTAATGGAAACCATCAAGTTTTGACGGGACTAGACGGAACTTTCTGAAATGAAAAGTATTGAAACTGAAAGGTTACAAAGTAAAATAAAACTTTTAAAGTTGAAGAAACCATTTCAAAATTTTCTATTTTTCAGGTGTGATCTGTCATGTTTGATCTACTCTTTAAGCTTGGGTACTCATTTTCTAAACCTGATACAATTCTGCAGGAGTTCAAGACATTGTTGAGAGAAGATTCCATAGACTACGTTACATACACATCTACCGTGAAGAGGAAACGTCCGACCCCGACCCAGACTCCGAGAAATTCAAGAAGTGGAAAATCAGCCATTGACAGGAGAGACGGTGGCGATGATGATGGAGATGACGACTATGATGAAGATTGGACAGGTGGGCCGCGGAGGCTCGACTTCTCCGCCCAAAGGAGCAATGGCGGCGGCCGAATGACCAGACAAAGGTCGCACATGTGAGCCTTGGGTTGTTGTGTTGTACATTATAGGAATCAGTAAATAGCAGGGAAAGCAAAAAGAAAACAAAAACAAAGAAAAGGAGAAAGAATCTTGGTTATGTAGATTGGTCGGTGGTGTCATTAAATCGGAGTGCTTCTCTCGCTTTGCTTTTGCCCATGTTTTTATTTTCTTTCTAGGGTCGTAGCAAAGATGGATTGTGCTCCAGTTTCTCCAATTAATGGAATAGTCCAATTTTTTTTTTTGATCCCTTTACTTTCTCGAATTAATGAAAAAAAAAATGTCTATTTTTGTTTTGGCCGTGTGTTTACTACTATGGATTTGTAGTCTCCTGGTTCTGAAGGATAATCACGCGCATGCAAAAACACAGTATTTGCATGCATTCATGTAAATTTTCTGCTGTGAAAGCGGCCTGCATCGAAGCATCATACTGGATGCCACCGGCGTTGTCTGTTGGATGCCACCGGCGTTGTCTGTTGATGTTGAAATGAAGAGATTTCATCGGTGGTCCTCGTATACAGGAAATGCCATTTAGCAGTGTTCCTCGGTATCAATTAGCTGAAATTTTTTATTCTGATCACCATTGCGGTGTAATAAATCATAGTCTACCGTGTTCCCAATTGCGAACCGCCGTTGGGGACCTCAAGCGCACTGCGCACCCGCTCAAAGAACACCCCTTGGGGATGTCTTCCTGCATTTTATAGCCTATATGGCCGTAGGCTTTGAAAAAGAATGCATGCGTAAGTTATACATGCATAAATCATGCATATTTTAGATTAGCGCATTCGCGGTACATCTTGCATGTAATTTTGTTTGTAATGCAAAATTACTAACAGCATATGATTACCCCGAACATATTACCGATACCATCATCGGAGATCCGACTCATGCATGCTCAAGGATCTCGTCATACCAGTTGTACTCAAGGGGCAAGTTCTCAATGGCTTTGAGTGAAATGCGGTCGCATTATACCCAAATGCAATTCGCCCACGGAGATGTAAGCAGCGGTGGAAGAAGAAGAAGCGGTGCGGGAAGCCATTTGTTGCAGACAACCATTTTGTAAAGTTCTTTTAATTGTAGTTTGCAATTTGCTAGCTCTTTTAAGTATTATCAAATGAATGCTGGCAGGCATGCTTCTCGAGTGTTCGATAACTAAATAACACGACGAAATGCATGCATTCGTGTAAATTGTTTGACAGACATTTCTGACAGAGCGCCCTGTATTTGTCTGAGCATCAATGCCATGGCACTCTGTGTTGCGCAAAACAACGGCGCGCACGGTAGTTTAATGAAAATGCCCAACTGTCCCTTCATTGCTGCAGGTAAAGAAGTTGGAATATCAGTTAGACAAAACTTGGATAATAAAAAAAAAACAGAAAAAAATCCTTGATCATTGTGGTGCAATATATGAGACTTAATATCATCATTTCAACGTTTCGTATTATCACGATCATATATATATATATATATATATATATATATATATATATATATATATATATATATATATATATATATATATATATATATATATATATATATATATATATACTGTCCCTGTATCCAGATAACCACACATAACACCCTTTTGTTTTTAAAATTTTTCATGTACCATATATAATATAATATAATAGTGTATTAGATACGAATATCATCGATGTGTTGTTGTTGTTGTTGTTGTTTTGATGTTAATGAGACAATCCATCTTCGACTCTTCTTGAGAAAAAAAGTCACAATTAATGTTGGAGAATGACAAAGTGGGGGTGTAGTGTAGGGTTGGAACGATTTGTTGTGGCCTTTGAAATATTCACAACCATAGCTACATAAAATTAACAGTTGATTTGTTTTCAGTTACTTGGGTGCTATTCAAAAGCTAAGATATTTTAAGATGTTTGAAAACTCATGTCCGTACCAACATAAAACAAGCAAAATAAAATAAAAACACGACTGTGAATTCAAATTTCGTAATCAAATTGTTCCTCATTTTGGAAAGCTTTGAGGTAATTGTTAGGCCATAACAAAAGAATTCCCTCTCAGAGAGAAAAATCTTCTAGCACTTTTGCTATATTTTAAATTAATCATATCTGTGCCGATTTAATAAAAAAGATTCTACTTAAAAAATAATATAATAATAATAATAATTATATATTTTTTTAAACTAATTATATATATATATATATATATATATATATATATATATATATATATATATATATATATATATATATATATATATATAAAATATTTAATTGAATATTATTATAAATTTTTTATGTTATAACAGTGATCAGTGAAACCTGTGCCTCGCTGTGGTCCTGAATATTCCATCCGCCACATCTTTCTAATCAAATAATTAGTTTTGGGAATTTTTGGCTCTTCGAATATTCCCTCTCCGCACAATAAAAATCCTAACTTTTGCTTGGAAATATCTAAAAACTCGAAGATTTCATGGTAAATCTCAACAGTTGAGTTGATCTCCGTGGAGATTTGATTTGAATTATCGAATTATCCTAGACTTTGGTCAGTGCCCGTGCCCTTCTCACTCTCTCTCTCTTCAATTTTTTCTTTGGATTCTTTGTACTCTTTCCTTTGTCTTGTATTTGTTGCTCTCTCCATGGCGAATTCGAATTTGACATGTTTCTAAGCTATTTTTGGATGCTGGGTTGTTATTTGAATTTGAATTTGAATTTGTGAGCTTTAGAGCCCTCTTTGTTGGGTAGGATTTGGAGCCCCTCTCCTGTTTGTGTTAATGTCCCAAAAAGTTCCTAACTTTTTCAAGTTTTGAGCTATTGGAGTTCCTATGCAAAAAAGGCTTCTTTTCACATTTTGGGTGCTGTTTTAGATTATTCTGATGTTTGTTCTTTGTTTCAGGTACATAGGCTTGATGATGAGGTTATTTGTGTTGTTTCTGTGTGTGATTGTTTCAAGCCAATTTAGCTATGGCACCGGCTCGCATATGGGGGAGCAACCCCTATCGAGGATCGCCATTCACAAAGCCACATTAGCCACCGACGATAGCGCCTATCTCAAAGCGTCTCCTTTAGTTGTTGGATTGAATGTAAACACTACAAATATCAAAGTTTTGATTTTAATACTTTATCTGATTAAGCTTTATTCAGTAGAAGTTATTTTTGATAATTCATTAATTTCTGATGATCAGTTAAATTTTTCGTGGATTGGATCTGCACTATATACTAATCTTATCATTTTGCAGGGCCAAAATAAAGAGTGGGTCACTTTAGAATATCTTCATCCAAATTCATCAAACGATGATTGGATTGGTGTTTTTTCCCCTGCAGATTTCAGGTAGTATACCTTTTTCTTTATGGCGCAATACATTTCTGTGCAATTAGTGTCATCTTTAAGCTGAACTCTAAGTTCACTTTTGCGCCTATCTACTTATGGTTCCATTTTTCAAATACCAGCGCTTCGATTTGTGAGCCTGAGACTGAAAAAGATTATCCTCCACTACTGTGTACAGCCCCTATTAAGGTCGGTATTTTTTGCTGTAACATTTAGATGCGTATAGTGGAATGTTAAAAGTAAAATATCATACAGAAAACACTCTCTAGTGTTGTATTTAATTTTACTTATCTTGTAGTACCAATTCGCAAACTACTTAAACAAAGACTACAGCACAACTGGAAAGGGCTTCTTGAAGCTTCAGTTGATCAATCAGAGAGAGGATTTCTCTTTTGCACTATTTTCTGGTGGTCTGTCAAGTGTAAGTGTCGAGAACATCTTCCTAGTTGCTCGTGTATACTTCAACATAGCAATTTTAGATTTTAAAAAATATGTCATCTGCTTTGTTTTTCCATGAGCACTATTTAGAGTGTAAAATGGGTGCTCCTGGACTATCCTCTTTTATTTCTGAAACGAAAATCCTTTGTTTTCTCTCTGTTTTTGGCAGCCAAAGCTGATCGCTGTCTCAAATAAAGTGATTTTTGCTAATCCAAAGGCCCCAGTTTTCCCACGGTTGGCTCAAGGAAAATCTTGGAATGAAGTGAGTTTCGTCTACCTTTTCATATAAGCTACTGGTGGTTATTAATATACATGTTCGGTATAGCAATCTCCGATTGATAAATCTGCATATGCATAGAGAACCACGTGAGAGATTTTGGTCTACATAGTGGGTGCGGTTATTGTGAAAATTTAGATTTGAGAACTTATTTCACCCCAATAGCAGTCTATGTTTTGTGCTTTTAGCTCTGGCAATCTGCGGAGTGCTCTCTATTTCTGCTATTTAGTATTCTGATTGATAAATCTGCATGTGCATAGGGAGCCGTGTGAGAGATTTTGGACTACATAGCGGGTGCTGTTATTGTGAAAGCTTAGATTTGAGAACTTATTTCACACCAATAGCAGTCTATGTTTTGTGCTTTTAGCTCTGGCAATCTGCGTAGTGCTCTCTATTTCTGCTGTTGAGTATTCTGATTAGAAATTTACATAATTATAGATGGCTGTTACCTGGACAAGTGGATATGGCATTAATGAGGCAACGCCTTTCGTTGAATGGGGCCTAGAAGGAGGGGCTCGAACACGTTCACCTGCTGGGACCTTAACTTTCAAACGAAATAGCATGTGTGGTATGGAATCCTATCCGTTTCTTTCATGTGCAGCATACTTTGGATCCACCGGAAAGCTAATATTCTGTAAAATATGCAATGACTTTCTTGAAATCAGATTAGCTCTTCATTTTGGGATTATATATGGAAAAGAGGCGGGTTTGTTGTATCAGATCATTTACCTTGCTTAAACATAACAAATAGGATAAGAATCCATTTAGACACTTATATTTATGTGATTATATTCTAGTCAGGGAATCATAGTTCATAGTCAGTTTTCCTGTGAGCTTCATTAAATTTAGTGCATTTCCTGGACCTTAAAGATGGAACAGTTTTTAAGACTGACTTTTTTCTATCTTGATATGCAGGTTCACCTGCACGAACAGTGGGGTGGCGTGATCCTGGTTACATACACACAAGTTTCTTGAAGGAGTTGTGGCCTAATTCAGTGTATCTTACCTCTTTTTCCTCTATTATTATTCTGCTAGTTTAGTAGGAGATGACAAATTATCACCTATGTAGTTGGATTTTCCTATTTTTGATGAATTACAGCAAGTGCAACATTATAGTTTCTAATATTTTTGCATGGTAATGTTGCAGATATACTTACAGGCTTGGCCATAGACTATTTAATGGTTCTTATATTTGGAGTGAGTCATACAGCTTTAGAGCATCACCTTATCCTGGACAGGACTCTTTACAGCGAGTTATCATATATGGTGATATGGGAAAGGTATAGATTTAGTTACATTTTTTCAATTTGAAGCTTCTACAAAATAGTATTCTCAACATTCCTCTGTATTTTGAATTATTATATCTCTTATCTGCTGATCCCTTTGAGGTGTTTAGCTTCATTTACTGGTCTGTTAATTTAGAACTTGTTGGAGAAGTAAACAGCTGAAAGTTGACTAAATGTGTTTACTTACTACTCATGGAATTCAACTGGGTTTTCTTCAAGTTGTTTTTCCACAGTTTTGTTCTAACTTTTTTTTTTTTTTTTTTTTTTGTGCAATTACTTTAGGCAGAGGAAGATGGCTCTAATGAGTACAACGATTTCCAGCCTGGTTCTCTGAACACTACCTACCAGCTCGTCAAGGACCTAAAGAATATCGATATAGTTCTGCACATTGGAGATATTTGTTATGCAAATGGTTATATATCACAGTGGGATCAATTTACAGCACAAATTGAACCAATCGCCTCGACTGTACCTTATATGATCGGAAGGTGAGTCTACTAAGATTTCAGCACTCCCATCCAATTTCATGGTGGATAAATTCCCCTATTAAAATGGCGATCATTTTGAGGGAAATATGTATTTGTTTCAGCGGTAATCATGAGAGAGATTGGCCAGGAACAGGATCCTTCTATGGCAATGTTGATTCAGGTGGAGAATGTGGTGTTCTAGCTGAAACCATGTTCTACGTTCCTGCAGAAAACCGAGCCAAATTCTGGTATTCAACTTAACGGTTTCCAGTGAAGAAATTTATTTAGATACATATTTTTGAAGTTCAGATATATCAGCTATGCATAAATATATTGTAAATATATATGTAAAACTCCTTTTTTCTTTTCCAAAAATTATATAATTCGCAGGTACTCTACAGATTATGGGATGTTTCGCTTTTGCATAGCTGACACAGAGCAGGACTGGAGGCCGGGGACCGAGCAGTACAAATTCATTGAACACTGTCTTTCCTCAGTTGATCGGGAAAAGCAGCCTTGGCTGATCTTCCTTGCCCATCGAGTGCTTGGCTATTCATCGGACAATTTCTATGGTATAGAAGGATCGTTCGCGGAGCCAATGGGCAGAGAGAGCCTTCAAGAGCTTTGGCAGAAATACAAAGTTGACATTGCCTTATACGGCCATGCGCACAATTACGAGAGGACATGCCCGGTCTACCAGGTAATTATATATATTGGTAGCGTACGATAGCCACATTATTTAGTATCAATGGTTACGGCATCCTATTCTTTCGCGTGGTACTTTGTCACATAAAATATGCGGGACTTTGTTTTTCTGCTTACTCAGTGGATTTATACTTATTTCTGACTACTAAACAGTAGTTCCTTTACTTCGTTGCTTGTAATACCGAACATGGTTAAAAATTTTACCTTTTTCGCAGAACCAATGCGTGCGAAATGCATCACACCATTACAGTGGTTCGTTTTCAGCGACCACTCATGTAGTTGTCGGAGGAGGAGGTGCGAGCCTCTCCGAATTCACCCCCTTGTGGACCCAGTGGAGTTTTTTCCAAGACTTAGACTTCGGTTTCGTGAAGCTCACCGCCTTCAACCACTCCACGCTTCTTTTCGAGTACAAGAAGAGCAGCGACGGAAAAGTATACGATCACTTCACAATCTCGCGCGATTATCGGGACGTCTTGACCTGCACTTTCGATAGCTGCTCGAGATCTACATTGGCTACTTGACAGGGGCAGCAAATTTTACCTGTCTACAAACTATATAGAACTGGATGAGCAATGTACTGATTAATCATTTCGCGGCGTGAACAGATTCTTGGGGTTGGAAGGGATATATATATATAATTTTTTTGCCTTAGTTTTGTTGTTGTGGAGAGGACTTTCTATGGCAATGTGACAAAAACATAATGGTATTGTACTGCATTAATGGCCTGTGATGAAATATCATACATAACAGTGTTAACTCTGAACTGATTATTTTTGTTTGTATTTTATTTTATTTTATGTTATTTTTGAGGGAAAATGGCACTTGTTTGTACTCACCAACCTCCTGAGGTGAAATTGTTGCATGGTTTAAGGATTCACACAACAGGAAAAAAAGAAAATAAAATTGAATGATCGATTTCCGTTCTGTATCGGTGATTTTTGAATGATTTGCAGATCACATTCGATTACTTGGATTTGATTTTAAAACATTTGATGTTAAGCGCGGGTGCATGAGATATACCAACACACCGGGTGCAAGCAGTAATTTGTCTAATTCTAGCGGCTAAGATGGTAGATCCACAGATCCAACGGCGGAGAATAAGCGAACAAGTACCCAATTTTTGTAAGCCCCACACGCACACGCACACGCCCATTACCCATCCATCGCCCGCAGGAACTCTCGAACACAGGACAAAAATCAAAGTCACTAGCGAGGGAGAAAAGGTCCAAACACACTCCCATTACAAATTAACCCGAGGTGGAGGTGGAGGTGGAGGTGGAGGAGATGGGAAAAGCCTCTTCTCCGTTTCACCTCCTCTTCTAGGGTTTTTTGGGTTTCCATGGTGTTTTGTTGTTGAAGCTCCCACGGGGTGTTTTCGATTTGATCCGCATTGTGGGCTCCTACGCTCGCCTCTGGTGAGAAAACCCACCCTTCATTTTTTTTTTTTTTTTCCTTTTGGTCTGATTTAGACCTCTTTTGATGCTTCTCCAAAATGGGGTTTTTGTCTTTTCCATTGCGGTTTTTGGGGCCAAGATTTTTTTTTTTTTTTTTTTTTTGCTTTCTAGGTGCTCGATTCGGTTAAAGGTTGGATTTTTATCGTTTTAGCGCGATATATTCGGATTTTGCGTTAGTGGGTATCTATTTTTGCTTCTAAATGTTGGAAATTTTATGTCGTTTGGGGGCTTTGGTATGTTCTTCAAGGGCTTCTGATTGTGGCTGTTGTCCTGGGGTTTAAGTTTTGGGCATTATTCTCAAAGAAAAAAAAGGAAAAAAGAGATAATTTTGACCAGGATTTCCTAGTTTTGGATTGATGCGTTCCTATCAATTTCGGAGTATTAAGCATTGGATAATCTGTTGAATGAGGAAGATTTTGATTGTTTCAAGGATCCGACATCTCGGATTTGTGTTCTTCCTTATCTGGAGTGGAGAAGTGTATATAATGGACTTGTGAAAAGCCGCAACTGAGTTAGTGTTGCAGGGGATTTGAGCAAGCATCAGCTGAAGATAGTGAAAAAAGGTGTAGAAATGTCTATCGGAATCCTTAGATAGTTATTTTACTAGCAAAAAGGACAAGAAAAGCTTCCCTCTTCGATGGATAGGCATGGTGATCAGAAGAGAGCGGACTCCGGGAGCAACATTTTCCGCAGACTAATTTGTAGGCAGATTTCAGGTGATTCTTTCTCCGATAAAGAGAAGGTCCCCTGTAACACTCCAAGAAGGTCCTCGGAATCAAGAGTTGATTCTTCAGTACATCAAATGGCTTCAAATTCTGTAACTAATGGAACTTCCTTAATGGGCTCTAACGAATACGTGAGAGACCCGAGCTCTATTTTAAGTTTGCAGCCGTGGATATTTAAAAGAGAGAATTCTCAGAGAATTGAAGAAAACGTGGACTCAGCTGGCGATTTTTCCGATAAATTTGTGTATGAATTGAATGGTTTTACAGATGCTACCATGGCTGAGGCTTCTCCAAGGAGTGTTAGCCTTGGATATAGTTCGGGTAGTGGTCGAAGCTCTCTTAGAAGTAGGCGGTCTCGCAGAAATACTACAAAGCCGCTTACTTCTATTGAGAATAGCCTCATTCCTCAGCTTTACAATGAGAATTTCGAGATAGAAGAGTACTTATACAGTTCATTTTCCTCCCCGAGAGCTGTAGCTGCAAGGCCATTTATCGTAACAGATGGAAGCAAAATAATTAGCAAGTCCGGATATGAACCTTCAGTTGTACCGGTTAATTTTGGCTTGCATGAGGACAGCCAGGGTGATAGTTTGAGAGTAAAAGAGCCTGTGTTTGGTTTTTCTCCTCTTCCTGAGCTAAGGAAGATGAAGCGGAAGAGCATGGAAAGGCAGCAAGTATTGGATTCATCCAGTTCTCATAGATTGAGCAAGCACTCACATTCACAAGGTAAAATAATCTTTATCTGGTATATTTCTAGGCCATTTGTATCCTCTGTAGAAGTTTTTGGCAAATTGAGTGTTGAAAACAGGTTGTCCAGAAAAAAAAAAAAAAAAAAGGGAGCTTGGTACTCATTCACCTGGTGTTTTGGTTTATGATCACTTCAAATGGAGTCTATTATCTACCATTGGTTACAATGCAACTATGTGATAAATCAACCGTTTTGCCAGTTGTCTTACTTCATTCTAATTATACTTTGTTTCTAGATCATATTAAAGTAACAGTGATTTATTCTGCAGATTCATTTCATGGAGCACTTCTTTTCTCTCTTGGAATCAGCGTCGGCATCTTATTCTCTGCTTTGTCAAACAAAAAGGAAGTGGAAAAATTAAATACCATGTTAAAGCGCACAGAGAACTTGGTTCAAGATCTACAGGAGGAATTGGAGATGAAAGATTCGCTCGTTGTTGAGGAATTGCCTCGAGAAGCTTGTGGAAGCCAGAGAGGTAGTTTCATTAACTCTCTGAAGAAGAATTATTTATTGGCTTGTCTACACGCCTGTTTGGCCTAGCTTCTAGAGCATCTTCTCTACTCCAAGAAGAGAAGCTTCGATAACCAGGCTTTTGCTAACAGACAGTCTGGAGCTTTTGCTATGACAGAAAACTAAAATAAGCTTTTAGGCCCAAATAGCAAGGGATTCTCTTTCAAGCTGCTTCTTCTGCTTCTGCTGCAGTGAGACACTGTATAGGAGACTTGTCTAACAGCTGTACTCACCAGCATTTTTTGCAGAAGTTCCAGCCAAACCAAACTAGCCATAAAATTTAGGCTTCAAATTTTTACTGTCTTATGCTATATAGGTGAACGTGCAAAACCACAGTTGCCTGAGGTTGAGTCAATGAGCAAAATCGAAGCGGAGCTTCAAGCCGAACTTGAGAGATTGGAACTGAATATGAATGCTAACAGCCTGGAGAGAAGATCATCTGAGCTTGATGAGGTGAGCATTTCCTGTTCATTCTTGAAGTCCAAGGTCTCTTAAACTCTTTCATTTTGTTGCTCAGTCTAGAGTGGACTGTAGTACCTCGATATGCAAGATGATTATAAACTAGGTTTGATTGCTTTCATTGCAATTCTCAAGTGCCCATACTTGAGGATCTAGAAATTCTTGAGAGGAATATATAAGTTTGTGTGCATCACAGAATATTACATCGATAATCAACAAATCTCAAGTATCATCACTTTTTACTTCATTATCGGAGACCACACACACTATATCCCTAAAGCAAAATGTCCGCGGCTTCCCCAAAGCACGAACTTTGCTCTATGTAATTTGATTGGAAATGATATTATTTTGATAGAAAAATATTTTATACGCAACTTTCAATTGTTGATGATGTTGATTATGTTGAATACAACTTTTTGCATTTTGTACAAAATCAGAGATGCAGCTATTTTATAATTTCTCATCCTTCATGCATGCTTTAAATTAAACTTGAAATTTGTCCTAATGTGCCCCTTCTCTTATACACAAGATCACATTGTTCAATAAGGGTTCGGGAGATGATCAACTTGAAGCATAGGAAAGTATCATTTAAAATAGATGAGCAGCGTGAGCTATATACGGCTTCTAAGCATCTACCGTACCTTCATTTGACCAACCCAGTGTTTTGCTGATTGCAGGTTGATCAAGAGCTCATAGGAGATGTTGTTCACGGAGAACTAAGAGCGGATAAGCTTTTTAATCGAACCGATATTACAAGCGGGGGAGATAAAGATCGAGACAGCAAAGGCAGTTCCACAGGAGGTGTGCACGATACCAACTACTCAGTTTGTCCGAAAGAACTAAGCGTACGCCTCCACGAGGTGATCCAGCACAGGCTAGAAGAAAGAGTCAAGGAGCTCGAAGAATTGCTTTCCCAAAGCCTTAAGCAGCTGCAGTTGATGGAAGCCGAAAAAGTCCTTTCAGATAGAACATTTTCAAACAGTGACATGGGTTCGTCTTCCAACTGGGAGAGTCCAACTTTGATCCGAAGAGACGGCGATTCGATTCAACCATTCTGTTTAAATCTAGCTGGAGATGCACTAGATGCTTATAATGAAGCTTACAATGAGTTCATGCGAATGGCCGATTCAGAAAGGAATCTGCCCGCTGATTCTGCAAATGTTAGGGATGAATATGGGGGTGAATTAAATCATGCGGATCGGAGTTTAATATGGGGATTGGAAGGGGGTCGAAAAGATAGTGTGATAGTGCCTCCATGGGAGGAGGTATCGAAGAGCAGGGAATTGAATGACACTCATGAGAGTGATGGAGACGACGAAGAGGAATACGAAGATGATGAGAGTAAGTTGTTAATCCAACAGATTGTAGAGAGAGCAAGAGATGGCTCACCTGTATTGTTACATGCTCAAAGAATATTGTTTTCAGCAGATGAGTAATTAAAACCCTAGTCAAGGAAATATCTAATTGATTATATTTGTTAATTTTTATCCTAGTCTCGATTGTTTTGTGAAGCATATTAGAATGTAGAACATGAAAAGGCAAAAGCAAACTATTCATCTTGTCACAATTCTTGCGTCACAAGCGTGGGCTTAATCTTTGTTGCTCCCATGTGTAGTCTAAAAGCTCAATGTTCACCAACTAAACAGGAGGGCTGATATGGACAAGCACCCAAATACAATTAACAAGTTCCAGAACACATGCAAATTTCAGGTTACTCATGTATGCTTTGTTCATCAATACTATTTGCTGCACAACAAACAGAGCAAAGTAAGCAGCACTCATGCTTAACATCATTTTACCAGGCAAGTGTTCATCAAGCTCAAAATTTATTCCATAAAATAAGAACAAGCACGCAACAGGCAGTGGAATAATGCAAAACATGATGATTTATTTAAAGCAGATTAGAACATTTCAGGAACAAGTCAATACACCTTAAAGCATTTCATTGTTCGAATACATTGTGAACAAAAATAGCAAAAAGAAACATGAGAGAACTCAACAACTAACAAGACATCATACTTATTGTTCCACAGGACAAGGAACATGTTGCTCTTCAAATTTGCTTATTAGCATAGCCAGGCTCATCAGATTGATCCTTATAGTTGCCATCCACCAGGTTCTCTTGACTAGTTGGGTTTTGAAAAGCATTGGCATTGTCCTGTTGGTTGAAACCAGTTCCATAGTCTGTAGCCCCATTCCCACCAGATTCATGAGCACCGCTGCTGATGCCCGAATAACTATTAGTAAATGCACCGCCGGTGAAAGTGTCACTTCCGCCACTACGTCCGGCCACATTATAATTATCGCCACCAGTGCTAACTTGGTAACCACCACTATCTCTGCCGTAACCAACATTACCCTCACCATAGCCACTGCTATAGTTGCCAGAGTTGCCGCCACCGTAACTACCCTGGTTGTAGCCGCCACCGTAACTACCCTGGTTGTAGCCGCCACCATTACCACCACCAGCGTAACCGCTATCATTGTAGCCACCTCCGCTCTCATTATAGCCGTTGCCACTGTAACCACCACCCTGGTAACCGCTGTTGCCACCACCTCCATAGCCACCACCTCCATAGCTGCCGCCACTGCCATAGCCACCAGAACCACCAGCATAGGCCCCGCCACTGCTGCCACCATAGCCTCCATAGCCGCTGCGGCTCCGGTCAGCAGCATAATTCACTCTGATAAGCCGACCTTGAAGGTCCTAATAACAGAAGAAGACAAAGTTGACTCGGTGATCCATAAAAGTTATATGACTGAAGCAGGCATATAACATATCAAAGAATGTACGTAGAAAGGAATCAGACAACGAAATGCAGTTTACCGGTAACTCTGGTTAAGGGCTGACAATAAATTTTAAATCTCCAAAAGTTATGATGCATAGCAGGGTAACAACAATTCGGCCAAATGCTGTCATTCCAAATGAGTTGCAGCAAATGATGCAAAGACCAGTGAAAATCAGGATGACGGTGTTACCGTGAGGTCACAAAACAATACAACTTTCCAAAGTAACAGCATAAGCTACATGATACTCTAAACATTATTTGGTGCTTTACAATCAACATGCAAACACGAATAATTTTTGAACAAAGGCACGCATATAGATATTAATAAATAATAATATTGAACACAAACAGCTGGACGAACAACCTTACTATCCATGCCACTAATGGCGGCGGAGGCCTCCTCACTAGACGTAAAAGTGACAAAGCCAAAACCTCTGGACCTACCAGTTTCCCTATCCATAATAACCCTAGCTGCATAAAGAAAGCATCTATAAAAGATAAATCCATGTACAATTGAGTTACAGCAAAGCACGATTAGCAAACGGAAAAAAAAAAAAAAAAAAAAAAAAAAAAAAAAAAAAAAAAAAAAAAAAAAAAAAAAAAAAAAATCACACACCTTCAATTACTTCGCCAAAGCTGGTGAATGCTTCCCTTAAGCCCTGATCATCTGTGCCGTAGGATAACCCTGAAAATAAAAAAGTACTAATAAAGTTGCTAAAAACAGTAACTGGAATCGGAATTACATTGAAGGTTGGAAAAACTATGGCAAACCTCCGACGAATATTTTTGAGGACGACATGCATCGTACTGCTTGGTAAAGAGATGGATTGGAAGTAATAGTTTGCTTGACGAGATTACCAAATTTACGAGCAAAAGCCATTGTTTGTTTAGTATCTGAATCTGAAACAAGCAAAGGGAAAAAGAAAATTAAGCATTTTTTTTAATCTAAATAGCGACAAGAACAACGCCTCCTTCAGCGCAATAGCAAAATCGATCCAAACAAATTACTGTAGTCAAAACTCTACTACAAGAACGAGTAAGCTGGTGCGAGAGAGAGAGAGAGAGAGAGAGAGAGAGAGAGAGAGAGACAAGGGTTAGGGTTAGGGTTAGGGTTTTAGAGAGAAGCAACAGCGTACCTCCGTCGACCCCGAAGAGGGGGAAGGGTTCTGGAAAAGGGCGAGGGTTTCTAGTACCCGATCACCGGAAGCTTAAGATATATATAATAATACGGAAAATATTAACGGTCGGATGGAAGGGAAGGAGCAGTACGGAGGATCGCGTACGCGTGCGATCCTGCCACGTGGATCCTTGTGGTTGGCTTCTTGTTTGCTGTTCCTGCGGAACGAACGGGGCGAAAACTGTTCCGCGGGTAGCTTAGTTTGACTCTGGCTATATAATAAAAGCTATTTAAGGAGCATCATTAGCTATTCTTAACTTAGTTTAACAAATAATTAGTATTTAAATTGAATAAATACGATTCATTTATTAATTTTTTCTTTCACAATTATGAATTACTTGTAAAATATTTTTTACCTTCGCTCGAGTTGATAGGCATCATGTTTTCAAATTCAGCAATCAAATTGTATATTTATAGATGAGTGAGTTAAGAACCCTGCTTCTGCTCGATAGTGAGTTCAAGTAGAAACTGCATAGGGAACTGAAACCATCTCAAGATGTTCGAGCATTGGCGCAACCAAATTCAAAGGACCACATAATGAAAACAGAATCAGATACAGCAAATAATCTACACTATGTTACAAATACTCGCGCAAATCATAATAAAGTTCCACAAGAGCCTGTTATATGATAAACATATCAAAATTAGAAGCCCCAGCAATCATATAGATTTCTAACATCCTGCATAGCAAAGGAGTTGCCTTCAAACACAAAACCTACCAAAAGGAATGCAGTCCTTCAGATACAAGCAAACCATATCTTACAATCTGCTCGAAGATGATAAATAGCACCATATCGCGCGTCGTTTTCATCCACAAAACAAACAAGCATTTCACTTATACCTAGCTCAATAAAAGATGAATGATAACCACCATACTGAGTTCAGCTGTAGGAATTAAAGGAAACAAAATAAAAAGGTATTGATTACATAGAGACTTCAGAGCAGCTCAAACAAAAAATTGCCAAGTTATTCAAGCAGTATAAGGCTTGAAGACAGAATGAAAACAAAGACACCTAGTACATATCATTAGGCCAGCTAAAGAGTTTCCAAAGCTTCACTAGATTTTAAACTGCCATTAGATCACCAAAGTTGCGCATTACAAATATGGAGCCAGCAAATAATCCAACAGAGCGCAGCAGTTTCTGTACAAAACAGAATTGACAGATAATTAGCTTGATAAGCATCAAAATTATGCATATAAATGAAAAATATAGTTAGCATAGTAACGCAGCTTATATGTTGCACAAACGTAAGCAGACGATTATGAACTAGCTTATTTGCCCTGGTGAAGGATAAAATCAATCCAACAACAGCATTCCTAAAGTGCACACCGTCACGTTAATATGCGGAATAGATACTTGAATGAGCACATGTTTCATTCTAGGCAAATTTGAGTATATCGAACCCAGAAACAATTGGTAATACACTCCACATTCCCGTTCAATTCCATCTAGAGATACATAGTCTGTAGAGCAAATCAATATAGTAGATTTTCTGAAAGTTTTTTCACTCGTATATTTTTCCACAAAGATTTTTGATGTGAGTAGGAAAAGATAACTTGAATATGTATCTTGATTAACATAGCTCATTCACAGTTTATTAGACAATAAGGCTCCTAAATTACTTGCGCATTCACCGGCCATACATAAAGGATTAAAGGTATGTGAACAATCACAAAGTATAATTTGGCTCAAAATGAAAGGTCTCAGAAAATAATGGGAAAATTTTATCTAAATTGAAACACGAAAGCAAATGCTAACCATTTTCTGGCAATATTTCACTTAATAGCCAAAATAAAAGCAAGGTAAATCATACTCAGGTAGCTTGAAGTTTCACCAGAACACGCCAATACAATGAAGCTACATCACAAAACTCCCTACGTCTATACGATCAGAGATAGCATTGCATCCGTGGAGCAACAAAAGGATAAAACTTATAATTTTGCATCACAAATTAATCCGGGGCAAACTAAACTAGTTTTTGAAATTCTAGTGCTGAATCACTTCGATTCAACCTGATTCACTAAAATGTTGAATCCAACCCCGCCCAAAAAAAAAACCCTAGAAAATCAGTGCAAACACACAATAATCTTACAAATATCGAAAAAAAGAAGATGGAATTTTTACAATCTACTAACTCCAACGCGTATCGAATGAGAAACAACGGAAGAAGAAGGGGACGAAGAGTATAGAGAAGATTACCGAGTTGAGAGCCCACTTCTCCTCATCGCTGATCTGAGAATTCCACAGATCCTTGAGCTTCTCGATCGTGGTCGCCCCTTTCGCCATTGTTAGGGTTTAAAGTTTCGACGGAACCAGCGTAAGAAAGGAAAACTATATATACGTCTTCGCGTTAATCACGAAACTGTTTAAAGAGGGAGCTATTGGGCTTGGGCCTAGGTTTGAATAAAATAGAGTAAGGATTATGGGCCTCATAGTTGAACAAAAAAGTGGGCTCAATAAGGTTTCAGGTAACATATTGGACATATGGGCCTTTGTTAGAGGGCTGAGCCCAAAGGATATAACCCACGGGCCATTTAAAATCTTAGCGCCCAATAAAAAAAAAATAAAAAAAATAAAATTTTGGCATGCTGAATATTATTTGTCTAATAAAAACAACACAAAAAATTTGGCCAATTTTCATGGCACACTTTTAACTTAACTATTTTTTTTCCTGTTGCCAGTAAATATGCTTAGAACAAGCAGCACAAACCAACTTTCTCGTGTACAATTGGCTTAATCTGATCATAGCAACTCCCCTTAGTTAAAAACAATTTTACAAAGAGCCACAGTATTTTTCAGTTCTACATGATTACTCAGAGTAGGCACTATACGGGCTTATGTTGCTGGCGAGTTGAACCATTTCTAGCAATTCTTACACAATCATTGTGGATTCTGCGGCTTATTTTGTGGCTGACGAATCACGACGCTTCCTGCAGATGCCTGATTCGCTGCGCGGTTGCTCCCAAAGTTCTTTCGGTTTGATTCTCTCGCAATTCTTGAACCAAACTGTTTAAAACATGCGCATTGTTTAATTTAACAACAAATAGAAATAAATAAGTATGTGCAGTTAAATGTCACCTGGATCGCCCTTTTCGGCAGAAGAGCAGCTTCTTGTAAGCCCAGCAATTTTGCAACCTTTAATGTGATAAGAGGAACAGAATAAGGGCAATAATACATATATATTACATAAATAGGAATGAAATGGGGCTTTACATGGCCGTGATCGTAGATTTAGTCAGAAAGGAGAGTAGAAAAAAAGGATGGATAAAATTCAGTCTAGTTGCTTTAGTAGAAATGCAAAGGAAGAAGAGATCCAGAATTTGCCTTCAAACTATAACAAAACCTGGAGGCTTATTGAAAAATGAACTGCATTGTAGGTTTGGCAGTACAACAGGAGCCTAAATTATTGGAAACAAAAGTTTTGAAAGGTTACTAGGGATATTTTCTGCGCTTAAATAGAAATGTGGTTCTAATAGAACAGGAAAACAAGTCACCTACAGACCTCTCTCAATATCTTCTTGTCACCTGCTCCTACAGGTTTATCGAGTTCAGCAATTTCCCATAGAGGAATTTCCAGTAATGTTGCAATAACATCTTCGTCAAGGAATGGAAATCGAGCCTGCAACACAAGAGGCATTAGCCCATGACCAAAGTGACAACGGAAGAAAGATTGAGAGAGTTCGTATTTTGTATGATACCTCCTTTCCATGATCAGAAATGCACCGGTCATCTCTACCCATATTCCTTTTCCAGATCCGTTGCATATCCAAACGCATTTCCTCATGAAGAGCCGCCCAACTAAAAGAAAATTAAAGAGGAGAAAAGCAAAACTCAATATAAAGACAACACTTCTAAGAGTGAAGCTTCAACTTTTCTTTTCTAACACAGCAGCAGCAGCCATGTTGTTTGATGGGTGTGGATCTGTTTCTGAAAGAGCAATCAACATATGTCTTTGCCGGCGAAGGGTAGAGTGGCTCAAAGGATGACAGCATTTAGAACAGAATAACTTGGAAAACAAGCAGTTACAGCAATGCAAGCTAGGAAAATACTTAACTATCCATGCTAGTAATTTGTTGTTCAAGCTAAACAGCGGGAACTGCATAAGATGGTAACAGAGGGAATGACGGCAAATATCATTAACAGAACTACTAAGATCTAAACAAGTTAAATGAATGAGCAGTTATATAAGCAAACTTCCTTTAATTATGGGGAAAAGATTGGCAAGACTAAAAGCTACAATGACGACCTAGAAGAGAACTGCGTAAGAAACACAGAATAATCATTGAAGAAACATATTTATACATCTTACATACCCTCCCAGCCTAAACTTCGTCCTGTGCCTACCATATCCAGCACATTGCTCATCAGCGCCAGACCCAACTAAGAGAACTTTGGATGTTGATTTATATTTATAACGATCGCAACTTTCGGGCAGTCTGCACAATTCTCCAGCCACCCAACCATCTCCACCAGCAGCCAACCATAATGCTATGCCGATGTTCAGATCCTGCGGTAAAAGAATCCTAAGATATGGTATCTGTAAAGCAAGTGGTTAACTAGAAAGAAAACAGACAAAATGGAAATTTGTAAAGCTATCTTGTATGACGCTAGGACCGACTTTACAGAAATCATCAATATCTAGTATTCCACAAATGGCAGATAATAGTAAATTTACATGCTTGGACTTTCTCTGTGCAAAACTTAGCATACAGAATCTAGCACTAAAGAACTTTGAGCTAAAAAAGCATGCGAAAAGTCAAGTGTCTTTCTCATGACACACTATCATGCAAAAGTATTTGCTCTAACTCGTTTTTACATATTATGAATTACAAGTTCAAGGAATCAAAATAAATTCTAGACATAAGAGACAAACTTCTGTTTCCAGAAAGGATAAGTTGAATAATGCATGGACAAATTTTTATGTTAAGAACAAGATAAGACAGCGCATACCATATACGTATTTGCAGGATGTATCAACGACATTACATGCTCAGTTTCCTGTTTTAGGTGAGGCAAAGAAGCATCGATTTCCACAAGTCGCCACCTGTTATCAAGAGAAACCTGACAATTAAACCACATAATCAAAGGCAAGCTCTCCACACAATAGATTGATCATAAACAAACATATAAAACACAAGAATTGCATATAAGTGCAACAGGACATAAAAAGGTTTTTCCTTTCACAGATTGATCAAAGATGGAGTCAATCCTATAGTGAAAAATACAGCACAGAAACATCAAACCAAAGACATTAAAGAAGCGGCAGAGATCTAATACAACACATATTAATAGATGACAGAAAAAAAATTGTATCATAATATAGTACGTTTTTTCAACATGTAACTCAGGAGTGAGGATTTGGACGACGGCGGATATCTAGAACTGCTAGTGATTGTAAGAAATCAGAATAGGTGAATAAAGGTTTATGCACATGAATCACAGCTAACCTTCTGAGTGGAGAAATCCTTTGAAGTTCCATTAATCCTGCCTTTGCAGAAACTCTATCAGGAGCTAGCTGTCCATCGAAACTTACATTTAGCAAATCTATCGTGTCTGCCAGAGAATATTTATCAGCTTCAATTAAATACTATCAAAAAGCATGCCAGCAAAACACACGATCAATCCCTTTTCTTTTATATATTAGCTGAAAACTTACAGAAGGACAAAGAAGGAAAACAATAAGACATGCATCAGACTAAAGCAAGATGTTTAATATGAGTAGAAGCATGCAAGATGTATATTACATCCACCAGGCCACAAAATCATCAGTTACAGCTGCAGATAAATCACTTGAGTCACACTGATGAATAACACAACATCTTCGCATTCTTTCCAAATTATTCTTCACAATCGTCTGCATCATTACATACAAAAGGGAAAGAAATCCCTGCTTTGCCCAAATAAGAACTAATTATTTACTTGTTCTGGTTATAACATGTCAAAAACACAAGAATAAGCAAACAAACCAAACAACCAAAATTAAATGCAACAAAAGTTTCACACAGAAAAGTAAAAAAGGAAAAAAATGTAGTTTAAACTATAGATGGAAAAGAACATATATAATCTTAAGGACAAGCTGTGAGTGGCCAGGCTTACATTTGGGATTAAGACATTTGTCTAGTAGTGCCCCAAGTATCATAGAGTCCAAGCCACCAGAAAAGAGAATTGCTATAGGGGTTGAATCCTCTCCTCTAACTTCATGTAGATCTCCCTGTGAACTCGCACGTGTAAGTGCTCATAAGCATCAAAAACTGTCTTAGCAATTAAATTAATTATTTTCTAATTTTTCTCATCAAAGGAGGAAAAGTATTGTAAGATTAAAATGTAAGGAAAGTTCTTACAAAAACTACTTGAAGAAAGTTCTTATAGCAACTAATTGAAGTCACTTGTAAAACTAAAGAACTACATAGGTAAAAGGACTTGGACAGGAACATCACAAATATATAAATCAGGATATATCATGATAGTGCACTGATTAAGGAAGCTAAGAATTTAACAAGTAAATATAAGGCATGTCTATAACAAGGGCAGCACTAGATATGACTAATGCATCAAGAGAATATGCAACATGTTTTCTTTTACGATGTACCATGGAATAATTTACTAAAGGTGCAAGCACGTTACAAAGGGGATGAACAAGTAGGGGACACCAATATGAAGAGAAAATTCATATACTTTCAGATATCTAACCTGAAATTCTCTGCTTACAGTAGTTCGTCGCAGTACAGACTCTCTTAGTGCAGTAAGCACCTTATGTATTGAGTGCTGATACCCTTGTATAAGATTAGGTGCAATTTTCAAAAAGAATAAGAAAATCAACCAGTAAAAGAAAATTCCTCCTTTCAACTTAGAATGCTTAGATACAACTCATACCTGATAGTGTAACAGTTTTTGTAGAAGAGCAATTAGTATCCAACTCCTTTTCAAGTGAATCAGCAGTCAAAGAAAATTCCCTCAATTTAGGAATCACAGAAGTCCTCTCCCACTTAAGCAATTTACTTAGTAAGGGATTGTTCCACTCATGCTTTTTTACTTCACTAATTAATTCTCCCTTTACAGAGAGAGTATTGTTTTGGGGGTCTTGCAAGCAAACACTGTATATTCCACATGGAAGCTCCTCCCAGTACGACAATTTGCATATTGTTTCTGTAAGTGCAGAATCTTTCCCAGGTACAGAAACATCATTTGATGAGACAGAACCTGTTGTAACAAAAACAGCATGAATATAATGACATTTATAGCCCAATAGAAATATAAAAGATGTAGTAAAGAATATGATCAGAAAACATTTGTTGCTCAAAAAAGAAAATAAACTTTTTAAAGTACATATAGCCAAAGACAGACGTAAAGTTAATCACAAAATGCAAATATATAAGATTGCGAAAATCTGAACATAGACTTTCTAAATGCCCATAAATTATTTATTGGTGAAGCAGGAAACGTTTAGCCAAAAACAGAACATTACAGTTTGCTTTAACAATCAAGTCTACACTTAATGAAGCTGAAAAGAAATAAACGAAAATACATTGCTTCCATCAACAAATCCACCAACAATATGAACACATTAAATAAAGCTCAAATCAATATATAAAACTTGAGTAAGGTTTACCAAAATCCTTTCTGACCATTGAGGGAGGCGACAATGAGGATAGAACGAACTGTGACTCGTCAGAATTTGGCCAGTGAACCAGGAGGCTCCGTCTTCCAAATGCATCTCGACCAAACCAAATTGTTTTTGACTTCTCCTGACAATTGAAAACTCGAATATTGTCACAATAGCTTCAAATAATTAGCAAGGATGTTCGAATTTATGGCTTCAATATAAGAGGTACCAGCAAAACTTCATACCTGCCAGTATATCAAGGCCCATGGTCCTTTGATCGTTGAAAGGATCTCAGGAACTGTTTTCCCTCCGTTGCCAATACAAGAGCAACCTCTGTCATGCCAATTCTTATCACAAGAACAACATGTTTCCAAAGCATTCAAAAGAGATTTGGCATCGTTTTGATCACCAGCAACATGTATCCCCCCAAATATCTCACCTTTAAAGTCAATATCACAGTTAATAGGTGTTGTAGTGTTAGGTTGAAGAAGATTAACAAACATAACATGCAAATTGTGTGGCTAAAGTGTGAAACTAATAAAACACCATACATCAATGTTCACAAACTGTAGTAGTATGAGAATATTTTCAAGAACTATTTTAGTCATTTTATGTTCTGGAATTGACTGCAAGACAGTCTTATAGATGTAAATAGCAGATCCTCACAAGAAAAAAATCTACTCAGATAAAAATTGGCTTAAATGAGATAAGAGCAACATTAGTGTAGGTAACTACCATTATTTCATAAAGTGCATTCCAATCTGTCAAACTTGCACTTAAATCAACTTTCGCCAGAGTATATTTGTTTCTTGAGAATGATAAATATCACACGAGTCTGACCTAAGTAGGAGAATTATGGGATGGATCAAAGTATTAGGCACAACAAGCTTGCATTTATGTGCAATATAATACTTACATTAAAGAGCTATAGAAAATCTTAAGTTGGTAGTCATTTCATAACTTATATAAAGAACAAAAGTAGCGAAAAATGTAAAGAATAATATAAGAAACAACAGAGAGAAAAGGCGAAGAATGATGAAGCCGTTCAAAAGATAAGTTGATCAATGACTGCAATCATAAGAATCCACTGAAAGATGTCTTGGATATAAGAGAGCACCGTTATATACAAGAATGTTTCCGGAAGTAGACGCCAAAGGCTGAGATACAGCGTTTATTCCCCTAAGCTGCAATGTTGCACCAAAGAAGCACAATTCAGCAATAGGTTTTACTCCAATATCACCATCTTCTTGATCATCTGCTGCTTGTAATGCAGAACTGGCGCAACCATTGGATATTTCTCCAAAACTTGAACATCCTTTCTTCACCACTTCATCTGCACTTTCAAAGTTGCGAAAAATATTCATGCCGACCGAACAAAGTAAATCAAATATGAACACCAAATCAACTTTGCAAAGATCAGAAAAAAGGCTATTACCGACATTTGCGACAGAATATACGCAATGCGGATGAAGAAGGACCTTTCTGCAACCGAGGTTATCAGGACCTCTTCTATAAAGAGAAGCCTTAAGATCATCTACTGGTAAATCTGGTTCGTACACCTGCACAACTTATGCCATTTGCCGAATACGCACATAAACTTGGTGAAAAGAAACTTCAATGATAAAAACCAAATGACTAGTTCTCATGTTTTATCAAGAGAAAATACGCGAACTAACACACATATGCATTGCTGGTTGAGGTCAAAAATGAACTGCAACATTCTTTATACGAATCAAAGCCGACGATCCGCACCCCAGACACAATCAGAGCAATTCCGCACATATTTTCCCCTCCCGAGTCCAATCCCCCCTCTGTTTGGCTCTTGAATTTTCTTCTTAAGAGGCGTCGAAGATCAAAACGAATCTGGAACTTGCGGCTGACCTACTGCAGGTAAATACAAAACGATCTTCTTATTGCCAGTGTTTTAAAAAATAAAACCATGAATGAATCAACATAAATGCTCAAGAAGAAATATATCCTACCAAATGAGATGAGAATATGTATGAAGGTACAAACAGAGACAAAACACACAACAAACAACCTGGAAAAAGAACAAACTTGCAGATGAAAAAGGATGCGTGTGCACTGTAAAATAACACTCACTATCAACTGCGGAGGTGCCCTTTTTCCTGGGCATATTAAGAAGCTACATCCACCATCTACTACTAATTTGGATTGCGAAATACTAGTGGATTCAATTAAAACTTAATATATGATTTTTTTTTTTCGCTCTTTTTTCCAGGAAAACAAAATGAAAGGGAAAGAAAAGTACTCTGATTTGCTGCTTCGTGGAGGAATTCGTTCGTGAAACTCGTACTCCAAAGTCCACACTAGTACAATGATCTATCTCATCGGGTTTCTACTTCCTCTAGTCTAGGGTACAATAGAGAGAGAATTTTTAAGCATTTACTATGCGGAGGGAGGAGGGCGAAGTGGATACGGGCCCAAAGTGGACCGGGCCGGGCCTGGCCATAGCGGAGTTTTTTCGATGTCTTCAAATCTACCGGCCCGAAGTGGACATGGGCCGGATGGGAAGTCGGCGATGGTCGGTGTTTCGCTGCCGCATTCAGCGATGTGAGAGTCGGAGATCCCCTCGCCGACTTCAGCATCTGTGAGTGTTATTGTTAGTCGGCTTCCAAACCCTAGACCCCTTCCCTCACCGCACGCGCTTCTCTCTCTCTCTCTATCTCTTGCGTTCGATTTGTGCACAGCTGAGAGGAGGAGAACTGATAAAAGGTATTTCCAGTAATCCCCTCTTCTTCTGTTTTAGTATTCGGCTGTAAAACGTATGAAACTGATTCAACCTATGATCTCAATCGTTTAACGCGAAGATACTCTAAAGCAAATCACATGCTCGACTTATTTTTCTTACCAATTTCTAGAATTAAACGAATAGAAAGTTTAGATTGTAAAATCATAACTATTAAAGATTGGCTAGTCCTCCATTAATGGATAATAATAGTTCAGGTTAGCTCCTTGCGTTTTTATCTTACTACTCGGCTAACGAAATAATTGCTCATCATCAATCATATGCATGTAATATGCAATATTGGTGCCACATAGGTTATTCAGGGATGGAAGAGTTTGTTGCACTATTTAATTGGACCCTACTCGGGTTGTTTTTTTTTTTTTTTTTTTTTTGGGTTTGTTTTAGATGGTTAGCAGTAACAAGTGTTGGCGAGCAGAGGAGGCCATTGCAGGAAATAGTAGAGCTCTCGAGGTTCTTCGAGAGCTCGTAATCTACCCTTTCCTTTACTCAGAGGAGTCAAAAAAGCTCGGCCTCAAGGTCGGCTTTTCTTTTCCCCCTCCTCGAAATTTTGATAGCCTTTCTTTTTTTTTTTGCCCCTACAGATGTAATAATTGATGTGTTCTTCTTATTGATCCACTTTTGAAATGGCTCTGATTTTGTTTGGTACAGTGGCCTAGGGGATTGCTTCTCTATGGCCCGCCTGGAACTGGAAAGGTATGTTCGTTTTGCACTCTGGTTTGGGTTTGTTATGTATGATCGTGATAGCACCGATCTACTGGAAAGGCAAATGGTTTCAGCAAATTTGTCTTCTATGAGCTTATTCTATTCAAATTAGTACTATTGCAGTCAGTTAAAAAACTGCTGATGCTTGCTCTGAAGGCTTTTGTAAGTAGTATTGGCTGTTACGACATGCGGCTGAAATCTTTACTTAATACCGCTTGAGTTTTCAAAGATGAAATCAGGCTAGCGAGTTCACTTATGGATGCTAACTTTGTATTCGGGACTGATCAATGTCGAGTAGTTTTCTAATTTTTTATGAGTCTGCATTTGTTCCCTCTATAGCTTTACTTACATATTATCCACCATTTAAATGGTTATTGTGTCCCAGACAACTATGGTCCAAGCTGTTGTGCGAGAGAGTGATGCACATTTGATAATGATCAAGTACTGAACTCCGAACTCTTCTGTGATAATTTTGCTGTATGCTTAGGATGATTGCCCATTCTGGCAACAATTTTATCAACAGTGTTTAGTTTATTGAATATTTGTAATTCTTAACTACACTCTTTGCCTTTGTTCTCGTTATACAGCCCATATTCTGTTCATGGAGCACATGTTGGTGAGGGTGAGAAATATTTAAGAGAAGCGTTTTCTCAAGCGTATTCCTATGCATCATTGGGAAAGCCCTCTGTTATTTTTATAGATCAAATTGATGCCATATGTCCTCGTCGAAACAGTAGGTATGTCTCGTAAATATATATGCCTGATTACATGTTGAGGTTTAGCTTATTTCTTCTTCCCTTGAACAATTGCTTTCGCTTACAGGAGAGAACAGGGGTCTCGCATAGTTGGTCAGCTTCTGACTCTGATGGATGGTAACAAATCTTCATCCAATTCTCTTCCTCACATTGTTGTAGTCGCAGCAACTAACAGGTCACTGTTCTATCTATCACAATACTGCAATTGGTTTTGTTGTCGTCTTTTTTCTTTCCATTTCAGTTTACTGTCTCTTTTTTTTTCGGTACCATCTTTCATGCTATATGTTTATTCATATGTTTACTCAGTTCTTTATCTGAAGAAAAATCTATTTCCATCTTATTAGGGTGGATGCGATTGATCCAGCATTACGAAGGCCAGGACGTTTTGACTCAGAAATAGAAATCACAGTTCCTACTGCAGAGGAACGGTTGCAAATTCTCGAGGTACAGTGATATTGTCTTGATATTTGATATACCATCTATCCTTCGTATTTGTATAGGTTTCAGTACCACTCTTCTTGTCCTGATTTTGTCCCTAGATGCTAAGTGACTTAAATTTAGGGAGTTGAAACTGAGCATTTGGTATTCTTGTGGCTTGTTTGTTAGCATGATTTATTAGACTCGTGATTTTTTTTTTTTTTGGAAGACGTCTCTTGTTTATAGCGTTCTAAATATAACTTGTTTCTGTTTAGCTTCATTCCAGGAATCAACATATGGATCAAAATGTGAATCTACAAGCTATTGCTGTTTCATGCAATGGATATGTGGGTGCTGATTTAGAAGCACTCTGTCAGCAAGCTGCTAGCTTGGCAAATCGTAGGTTGCAAAACTCTACTGTTGATTGTCGTGTGCTCACAGTAAGAATGGAAGACTGGGAATCTGCAAAATTGGAGATTGGTCCGAGTATTACAAGAGGCATCACTAAAGAAGTTCCAAAGGTATCATGGGACGATATTGGAGGATTACAGGAATTAAAGGTGTGGCTTGTTTTTTCAAACCCGCATCTATCTGTTTGATTTTAGTCAGGTTGTATTAGATTAATACCTGTACTGTTTGATTTTAGTCAATTTTTTTTTAGATTAAAGACTTTCGTCAAATTTGTGTGCTATCTTTTTAGCAGGTTTTAATGTATAATGATGTTATGTCTCCGTCAACAGAAAAAGATCCAGCAGGCTGTTGAGTGGCCCATCAAGCATGCTGATGCATTAGCAAGATTAGGTATATCACCTGTACGCGGTGTTCTTTTACATGGTCCACCAGGGTGCTCAAAGACTACCCTTGCTAAGGCTGCTGCTCATGCAGCTCAAGCCTCATTTTTTTCATTGAGGTTATTATTCCCAAGATTATATAGCTTTGTTTACTGATTTCTTTTATGTTAAAAAAAGTTTAGTTCTTATCTGAACTCTAGGGCATTTTGAAATGGATATTTATATAATTTACTACCTAATTTTGCAACATGTTTTTACTACCTAACCTTGCGACATATTTAAGTATCCATCCCTCAGAAGTTATCTTCCTGTAACCAAATGGAAGACTATGTGACCTAATATTCTTTAATATTTTCAGCAGAAACCGTCAACTGAGTTTAGCTGAATATAATGAAATAAAAAGTAATGAAAAGGCAGGAGTTAAAGTCGAAGTTTATGTGGTTTAGTTATTAGTGTCAAAATGCACCATAGTTCAAATAGGTCTGTATGGTTTTACCTTTCTTTCTTTTGGTCATACTAATGGCTGTTTGATATAAATTAGCCTTTACAAATTGCCAGCAATAAGTCGTCAAGCATCTCCACATGGTTGTTTTTTTTGCTTAACTTCTCGCTGGTTTCCTGAATTCGACTGCTTTTCCTGCAGCTGTGCAGATCTATACTCAAAGTATGTTGGAGAAGGAGAAGCGTTATTACGAGCCACATTCCAAAAGGCACGCCTTGCTGCTCCGAGCATTATATTCTTTGATGAAGCCGATGCAATTGCCCCGCAACGGTAAGCCTTCCAATAGAATGAAGAACAAATTTTCACGTGCAACTGTAATTGATTCAAGCACATGCCTAGAATTCGTAGACTGCGTGGTTCTCATATTACTCCATTATCTAACTGTTTTATATGCTCATGTTATGCTATATTTATTGGGCTTGCCGTTTGTTAGAATATGCTTCTAATTAGGGGACTTGCTTGCAAATTTCTCTAGTGCTGGCGATGGACAGACTACTGGCAATGCCATTGTTGGAGAAAGACTTCTTTCTACTTTACTGACTGAGATGGATGGTTTAGAGCAAGCCACTGTACAGCCACCCTTCATGCTTTTAGCTCAATTTTTCTCAATTTTTTTTTCTTCTTTTTTTTTCCGTATCTCACGCATTTTGCGATGCATTTTGCTTTTTGATTTTACAGGGAATTATTGTACTGGCTGCTACTAATCGTCTCCGTGCTATTGATCCTGCTCTTTTGCGTCCTGGCCGCTTTGACTTGGTACATGTTCATATATCCTCATAACATTTCTCCGATCTTTTGTTGGTTGAATATTAGTCTATCTCTGTTCATAGGCAATTAGTATTGTCGAGAAGGAAAACCATCTTTCATGTAATCTCGCTGGATGCTTCAGAATGAATCAGGCTTACATTATTACCTTGCGACAGGTATTATATGTGCCGCCACCAGATATAGAAGGCCGTTATGAAATTCTGCGCATTCACACACGGAATATGAAGTTAGCTGATGATGTCGATCTTCAGCAGATTGCTGAAAGCACAGAGCTCTTTACTGGGGCAGATCTCGAAGGTCTCTGCCGGGAGACAGGAAGAGTAGCTCTTAGAGAAGTGAGGGAGATTGCAGAAAGAAGAGGCCTCTTTACGGGGGCAGATCTCGGAGGTCTTCGCACAGAGGAAGGAATGGTTGCTCTTAGAAAACTTTTATCAGTCAGTTCAATAAATAGCCATCATTTCCAGGCCGCAAGAAACTTGAGAGGACCATCACTAACAAAATCGATGCTCGAGGAGTATTCTACTGCAACGACTCACCGCTGAGAAGAAACTCGAGAGGACCATCACTGACAAAATCGATGCTCGAGGAGTATTCCACTGCAACGACCCACCGCTGAGAAGAAACTCGAGAGGACCATCACTGACAAGAGGAGTATTCCACTGCAACGGTTAGCCGCTGAGAAAAGAAAATAATGCAAAAATGGAAGGCCATTGGCATTTGCTTTCCTGGTTGCATTTTTGATGGGGTGAATCAGTTTTTGCAGGATGCAGAAGCTTTTTATTGCATATGCAATCATTACAAGATATTATGTGTTAGATGAGCTAAACTTGATTCAAGCTGTAAGTCTCAGTGAGAGTTTTCTATAAAAGGGGGGCTTTAGTTTCTGCTCTTACTTTCAAATCAAAGCTTTTAATACAATTACTGGTTTCTGCACGAGTCTTGTTGCATGCAACAATTATCCCTACCAGAATTACACTATCCAATTAAACACTACCATCTTGGATCATAAATTACAAAAATTTCTTACTCCTTGGAAATATATATTCTTAATCACCACTTTCATGTGCATAAAAATTGAATAAACTGCATTTGGATCAACTAAGAGCATTGAAGGAAAAGAAAGCCTCAAATCAATGAGTAAACAATGGCTATTAGATAAGAAGTACAGTTCATAGGCGAACAAATTTGAAACTTAAAACTAACCAAATTACAAGACTATGAAATTTCAACCAAACCAATGTTTGCCCAGTAAAGCTACAGGCAGCTTCAGATGATCTATCATGCTATCAAAGGAGAAAACAACCAAGAATGAAAATAGCACTGCAAAATTGGTGTTCCATATATTAAAAAAAGAACAAAAGAATTCCCTATCATCAGTATTTCAAAGGAGCTAGTATTTCCAGTTGAGAACCGAGCTTCTCTTCGGCCGCCTTCTCTGCCTTTAAACGCAGTTTCGCCAGCTGCTTCCTCCTTTCATAGGTAACTTGGGCCTTCTGCTTTCTCTTCTCCTCCAATTCCTATTATCACGCATTCAAAGCATAGCAGAGTAGTCAGTGAATAGTAGAAAATAAAACAAAATCACATAACGAAATTCGCATTCTAGAAGAAAATAACATAAAATCACATCACAAAATTTGCATGACCACCCCCTAAATGAAATCGAGTAAGGGACTCTAAAAGGAATATGCACACAATCAAACCAAATGGTTGATCAAGCAGAACTTTAACTTGGAAAAATAGTCTGCTTATTATTCATAAGGCAAGGGAGAAAGCCCCCTGTTGTTAAATAATGAGGGCTATTATTGATACATCATATGGGCATAAACTGAGTTATGACCACCAGATTGCCATCACCTGGAAAAATGATGAAATTACAACTGAAGCAAGTATGAAGCAAGTAGTAAAACACTATTGAACATAGAATCATACAATCACAACAGTTGTATATACAATGCACATAAAAGAAGCAACTTTCCAAACTAAATCACCATGGAAGAGAAAAAGAACCAAATGCAGTATGATTTTACTCTTATTCATACCTTGATGGTGTCGTAGTGGTTCCATCCGACCTCTTTGGAGAGGCGGCCCAAGTGGCAATACTTGTGACCCGGCTGAAGCCTCAATACCCTAACAAAAATTACACAAAAAAAAAGAAAAAAATCAATCAATCTTCTACGAGCACAACGATCTCAAAAATAATAATAATAAAAAAAAAAACAAAATAGAAGTGGATCGTGAGATTTTTTTTTTTTTTTTTTACTTGAGTGCGTCGGGGATGACCATGCGCTTTATCTTGTCGTAGGGCGGGGGCACGCCCTCGTAGGCCTTGAGCCTGGCGAGCGCGGCCTCCCCGCGCTTGGTCTTGTGGGGGATCATCCCGCGCACAGTGCGCCACAGGATCTTGGCGGGGGATCGGAAGTGGATGGGGCCGTGCGAGGGCTTGGTGTTCATGCGCTTGCGGAGGAAGCGGAGGTACTTCATCTTCTGGCGCACGAGCCCCCCAGAGAGGCACAGCTCCTCGCACCGCACCACCACCACACGCTGCCCGTTCAGAAGCTCCTTCGCCACGATCGACGCGAGCCGCCCCAGCATGTGGTGCCGCGCGTCCACCACCACGCGCTCCGCGCATATCCCCGACCCCGACACCATCTCCGCCGCCTCCTTCCTACGGTTGGTATTAGGTTTAGGGTTTGGGAAACCGGCGACGAGCGAGAGCTAGGGTTTTTCCCATTCAGAATATTTTATATTATAGGTTAGTTATATAATAAGGTGATGAAATGCCCATGCTGCCCCCACTTTGACCCGATATTATGGGCTTTCGTTATTATTAGGCCGAGCTTTAATACTTATGGGGCCAAGTAACATGGGCCTTATCAATTGAAACTAAATGGACCCATAACTGATTACCATCATAATCGGATTACCATCATCCGATGATGGCCTTAGAGGCTTTGTTTGGTTTGGGTACAAAGGGGGATATCCCCCCTTTGTACCCAAACACTATTGAACAAAGGGTGAACTATTAGGTACAGTAATTTCAGTACAAACAGAATAAGCTGGAACAACAGTTTTACCTATTATTTTATAAATTTTTTTTTTACCAAACTACCCCTTCTCCCCTCCTTTCTCTCTTTCCATACACTCTAATCATCACAAATCCCTCTCTCTCTCCCCTCTCTCTCTTCTTCCCAATACACTCATCATCACAAATTTATAATTTAAAATTAATATTATAAAATTTTAAATTTTAAAATTTAAATATTGAAATTTTATATTTAAAATTTTAAATTTAATTTGAGAAAAAAATATTAAATTAAATATTATTTTAAAAAATTATAATTTGATTATGATTTTGATTTTATCTTAATTTTTTAAAAGCTTTAATTCATTAATTATCACATATTAAATCTTGAGGGTAAAAAAGTAATTTATCCAACTTAACCTCTTTATTCCTCTTATTCCTCATTATCATACCAAACACAAAATCTCTTATCCCTAGAACCATCCCAAACGCTTTTTTACCCTAGTTCTGTACTTTATACTTATACCTGGTACTACTAATTCTCACTAATTCCCGAACCAAACGATACCAGAGAGTCCGGACTCCGGACACAACAACCAACTTTGGTACTAGAGCCGGACTGAACACGATCAGATTCCCACCTGGAGACTTTTGAGCAACGAGGAATCAGGGTTATTATATCAGGATCAATCACTAGCAAGAAGAAAATTCTACACCCAGAGAATTTTCAAGTAACTTCATTCATTCCGATCTATAAGCAATTAATATGCAACCATACAGAAATTCTCACACACCAAACGAATAACGAATTCTTGTCGAGCTTGAAAAAGCGCTATTGTATAGGACCAAAACATTGTAAAGGTTTTACATCATAGCAGAGCTTAAAAGTGCACAGCAACACCGCTGTATCAATGTGCAGAAAAATCGCACAGATAAATATCATCAACATCTAAGACAATTAGTTTGATGTTTATCCACGGGAATAAGAAGAGAAGAGAAAATCTATCAATTACTACTGCTAAGCTCTTGGCTAACATCATTGCTGGCTTCGAATCGAGAACCCTGCAATTGCCTCTTCACAAGTGCAGTATAGATGCCATTTTGACTGAGTAGTTCATCATGCGTGCCCCTCTCCACTATCTGACCATCAGATACAACAGCTACACTATCTGCACTCTTCACAGTCGAAAGCCTGTGTGCTATCACCAGAACAGTTCTTCCTTTCATTAGGGAATCCATCGCATCCTATAGAATAGTAAGCACATTTTTTACTGCAAAGTTTCATAAGAATAATGCGAACAGGCCTTCAATGAATTATGTAACTAAAATGATTACTTGAGTTGCTTGCATTATATTATAAAAGTATATTGTATATTGCCTACGATCGTACTGTATGTTTCACTTTTTTGTTTTACCTAAAATTCCTAAATTAATCTATGTGTGAACTTAGTGTTGAGTTTTGCTTGTTAATTTGCACTAGCAACTTGCTTAACATGGAAAGCGGACAAAAATATTCTGAATGTTATTCAGTTAATTGTTGACGAAAGCCATAGACATAGGGTTTGCAAACAAACTGACAATAGCCAAATTACAGAAAAATCATCTATGAGAGCATTTCACCCTAGAACTTGAGGATTATACCTGGACCAGATACTCGCTTTCAGCATCCAGAGCACTAGTAGCCTCGTCCAAGAGAAGAATGCGCGGGTTCATTAGCAAAGCTCTCGCGATCGCTATTCGCTGTTTCTGTCCACCAGATAATCTTATCCCTCTTTCCCCAACAATAGTTTTGTACTGATCGGGAAAACTAGATACAAATTCATGGGCATTTGCCATTTTCTGTATATAAGATCTATGGTTAGCATTTGGTACCTAAAGTAAAACGGTTAATTGAATAGTAGCACATACAATTACTTACAGCAGCATTCTCAATAGCATCAATGCTAGCACTGCCTTCTAATCCGTAAGCAATATTTTCTTCAATAGAGCAGTTAAACAGGACAGGTTCCTGGCTCACTATGCTGACCTGTGAATTTATGCAACCCTCAATAAATGGAAACTTTCTTTTAAGGTCATATAAAACATTTTGTACAATATAATTCTTCGATTTTACTATTAATATTCTAAATTTTCCAAATTCATCCTCAGAACTAATAATAATGACACGAACATGGCAACAACATTGTCTCCAAATACAAATACTGCCTAGATTACCTGTCTGTGGAGAAACTTGTGTGATATTTCAACCAACTGAACTCCATTTAGCAATATCTTTCCCTTGAGAGGGTCATAAAATCGTTCGATCAAATTTGCTATAGTAGTCTGCAGAAAGCATACGGTATGAGAAAAAATGATTCGGCAAAAGTCAAATAGATGATGAAAAAATTGTCTCTATAAAAAAGATTAAAATAAAACAATAGTTTGTGTCATGAACTCAAATCAAGTAATAACTTACCTTTCCGCCACCACTAGGCCCAACAAGTGCAACTTTTGAACCGGGACTCAATTTTAATGTAATTCCCTGAAATTTACAACATCTTATCAGAGAACAGACACTTTTTACATATGCACTGTAACTTCACTAACTAAAAGCTAACACATTGCTTGTGATGATTCAGTATTCTTGACATCAATACTAAACTGACACAACTATTAGATCATCTGAAGAAGACATTGCCAAAAAGGAAAAACAGAGTAAGTTGATAGCATGGCAGTACTAAAGATTTCTATAAAGAGTTTAAAAAAAGAAAAAAAAAAAAAAAAGTAAATTGAGAATTTATATTGCACTACATTTTCAATGCATCATCCAACAACAACTACCTTAAGAACCATATGAGTAGGGCGAGAAGGATAAGCAAACCAGACGTCATCCAGCTCAACATCTCCATCACAGTCACTACTAGCAAAGCCACAGGAACTCAAATAAGACAATTATTAGCTACGAGACTAAATAGATATTAGTCCCGCCAAAAAATAAAGAGTAATATATAGGAGAACCCACGTCGTTGGACTCTTATCTCCATTATATGGCATGGAGGAAACGCGGTCTAGAAGTTGGAATACTCTCCTGCTTGCACCAGAAGCTTTCATGACTGTAGTATATAATCCCGATAAGGCAGAAACTGAAGAACCAACTGCAGGGGAGAAGATATAGACTATAGAATCAGTCCAAACAGAAGTATTATAAGTTTATAACATAGAGATATTCACACTACTTATGTACCTTACAAATTGTCTATCATCATATCTGTTACCGCTTACAAATTGTTTATCATCATATTTGTTTTCTTAACAATATCCCTTTGTGCGTACAGAAATGCCCCCATTCGAGGAAACTTTTTTATAATAGAAAAACAACTTCGCATAAATTGAAGGACTCCCAAAATTGAAGTAGGATATTCTTCTGAGGAAATGTACTTTCGTGTTTCAGGATGTATGTATTAAAATTTGGATTTTATATGGGAATATGTATAAACATAGATGATTTTGCAGGATATGCATGTAAAAGACCCTGGAATTTATGTTAAGAATTGTAATCTCCGCCGACAAAGCTTCGCTCATGAAAACTTACAAAGGCCATACATGATGATTAAATGATGTGGATATAATAATGTGAATATAATAACCATAGAGGTAAAGCCTTCAAGCAGTACCTGTAAGGCTGTAGAGAATGAATGAAGTGAGAGCACCAGTTGTCATAGAGCCAGTGATGGTTAAGTTAGCACCATAAATCAGCACGACAACAACTGATAATGTTGATGCTGCATTCATACCTCCAGAAAAGAGACCAACGACTTTCTACAGAATACATAAATTTCAAAACACTTTCAGCTCAAAGAAAGAGTAATTTTGAAAACATGGTAAAGCCCTACAAGAAAACTCACAGCTTGCTTGAGTCCAAGCTTCAGTGTTTCATCTACTTTTTCAGAGTAGCGTGAGATTTCATGCTCTTCTTGCGCAAAGGACCTAACTGTGCGAATGGCTCCAAAAGATTCCTGAATGAGAGTTCAATAAATGTATTGTGGTTTTGTCTATACGAACTGCCCCAAATTTCAGATATCTATGAATGAATGGAGCACCAAAATAAAATATGATGGGATTAAACTACAAATATTGGAGAAGCATATAATCTGTGATTCTGTATACTTCATATGACGGCTCATTATCTATCAGACAATCGTCATAATTAATATGATATCTTCTTTTATTCTAATCACAGCTAAAATTAAGAAAACTCAAATGGCTTATCTGAAGATAAATTCATATAGGAGGGTAAATAACAGATATAAACACTGAAGTTTGACCTCCATTTCAATTTCATCCTCTCGTTTCAAATAGATCTTCTTAAAATAGAAACTTTGGATTAAAGGAAAGAGCGGTCAAACTTGAGGGATTGCATTGTCAAAATCTAAACAGAGGATGAAAATGTTATGAAAGTCAAACATCAGGTAGTAAATTGTTGCATTTGAAACTTTGAGAACGAAATTCAAGTTCCGGTAAAGATTTCAAGGACTAAACTAGCAATTATCCCATCTAAAAAACCATGGCTTGAAGAGACCTCAGCAATTGATGCCGCTACAGCTGCTGCAGCTTGAGTTTGATGTGAAAGTTCTCGGAGATAGCGCCCAAACTTACGTACGACAACTGATATAGCAGGCACAAAAATTAGTGCCAACACTGTCGAAAGAGGAAAGCATTAGATTCATATAGAAAAACTAAGCATGTACGTTTTTTTAACAAATTGCAGAAACTCCTGAAAGAAGAATATGAAAATTATAATGTTCCTACAAGAAATGAAGGTTGCAGAGGGCACAATGAAAAACTAGGAGAAAGTACAAGGAAAACTGGTAAAGGAGCCTTAAAATGCAATATTTGAATGCACATATTACGAACAGCTCACGAATTTCAAGTGTAATTTGTACTTACATGTTAATTTCCATGATGTCACAAACATGAAACCGAGACCAATAATCGTAGTAGTGATATTACGCAATGCTTCCGACAAGTTGGTGGTTGCAGCATTTTTTATTATTTGAGTATCTTCAGAAAGTCTACTCAGGAGCTCTCCGGTCCTAGTCACGTCAAAAAATGCTACTTCCTAACAAACAGGTCCAAAATATTATGATAAAGACATATGACTCTGTGTAGCGCTAGCAAAACTTCATAATTTGACCAAAAGATCAACAGCACACCTGATTAATAAGATGACTAAACAAGTCTTTCCTCAGACGAGAAACTACTCTTTCACTAGCAGAACTGAACAGCCATGCCCGCAGCGCAGTGCAGATTGAACTGAAGCAATGATAAATTGAATAGTCTTCAGATTCATCACAATATGATACAGGCTGTGTTCAGCTTATTTATTGAAAGAAATCAGGTATAAGCAAACATGACTTAATCATGATATTCCTGAACATTTACAAATTTTGCACGTCTAAGAAGATTGAAAGAACTAAAAGAAGCAGTATAGTCACTCAATCAATCAAAAATCAGAAAGCTGAAAATGCAACATAAATTCTCCAAACCAATTTAAAATTTTATTAGTTCATGTCTAAATTTGGTTCTTAGGGGTTTTATTAAGCACTGTGACTAGCTCCTTAAGACATCTTGCTTATCGTCATGAAATAAGCTTTTCCCTCTCAAAAGTGAGTCAGCTATAAAACAGAGCTCCGAATTGAGGAAGTTGACAGAAAAAATGAGCAAATTTTAATACCAATAGTCAACTTCATGCCAGTTACCTGCGAATTAGTACAGATACCTTCTAAATAGACTCATGGTACATAATTCGTAAGGCACAAGAGAAAACTTCCAAAACAACGTTGATGCCGATTTTTGTGTTTAGATGCTCATAATTCATATGATGTATCCAACCAAGCAGACTTGATTGCCGACAAAAAAAAAAATTGCAGAACCATAGACAATAGCATAGATACAATTGAACATGTATGAACCTACGAACGATGCGTGGTGATTAAAATAGGTAAAGAATATGATCAAATGGATTGACATAAGGTTTTTTGCACAGATCTACTAAAACATCAGTAAGATTAGTATTTTCTCGACTTCGAAGGCTTGATTTACAAGATAATAACCTCCATAGATAGAGAAACAAAATGATCAATTTTCTTGGCATTGTAATGTTTAAATGAAGCAGCAAATAGAACCATCGAGAAAAACATGTTTTTTTTCTAAAATCCTGAGACACAAAATATAGTATGACCCATAGAAAATAACCAAAAAAACAGACCATATGGTATGCGACACATATCGACACGAAAATCAAAAGTGCAAAAACGTTTCTGTAGTACATACCCGACTACAACAATTATCACAATCTCCAATATGGTGTTATTCACAGCACTTAAAGCTGCAGCTCGTTCTTCAGGTTCTCGGGCATCTCTTGACACAATGTCTATTATCTTCCCACCATATTTAGGCTGCAGTTAAGATTAAAACCAATGAGAAATGGAGATTGATTTGCTCTCTAGTATGAAACATAGAATATGGAACTTCTAATTGAACGACAAAATAATATATATGTATTAGAAATCATTTCAAGCTCCACCATCTAGAACTTGCTGCTGCTGGTTGTTATTTTACTGGAAATAATTTCTTTGTCAATTTCAAGCTGTGTGTCAACTAGGCAGTAGACAGCTTCCAGATCTTACATGCCGGTCAGTTTCATTTTCCTACTGATGGTATTTCTAGCTTTTAGTTCTTACTCCTCCCCACGCAAATGGAAAGTGCAAATGTAAAAGCTGTGAAATTAATAATGTTTCAACTTTCAGCAACAGCCAAGGGATCAGAACCAATACGGATTGTCGCGTTGACTTGCGATTATATCAGTAGGAGTGCTTACCTAAAGAAATATATAAAGCACATGCTACCCCGAACACAGTTATAAGAAAAGTAATCCCGAGTTACTCAGAACTTATGCTAAGAGTACATTTCAATGATAAAAGAAAAAACTATGCATTAGCAAAACTAAAAGGTGGATCTTTCCTCGATCGTTCTAGTTTTGATATTATAAAATTGATAATTGCCCGCTGCATGCCATATATTGGCTAGAAATCTTGGGAATCTCCGTAATGACATAAAACTTGAACATATTTTGTGATTTCTCTTTGCTCGAGAAATCAAAATATACGCCGAAAAGAAATCAAACAATTAAAAAAGCATGAAAACAAGTAAGAAAGGAACACCTACAATTAGAATGTTCTTTTTTTTTTTCTTTTTTTTTTTTTCTTTTTTTTTTGAGAGAGAGAGAGAGAGAGAGAGAGAGAGAAATACCTACAATTAGAATATTGCTCAGAGAAGCTATCAATAATGCTATGGTGGCAAGAACCAGCTTCCCTGCATCAGGTTTTGCCTGCAAGCAAAAATCTCAAATCCATAAATAAATAAATAAATAAATAAATATACACACACACCCTCAACAACTAAAGATGAACAGCAGAGGAGCAAAAACATACCAACCGTAGAACTCTACAGAATCCAACATTCCCAGGCTGAGGTTTACAGTGAGAGCAGTAGTGTCAGCAACAATATTGATCAATTTTTTTTTTTTTTTTTTTTTACTTAATTAATAAGAACCAAAAGCACCTGAATTTCATTGCCTTCTTCGAGATCTGACAGTGGGCGGCTCGATTCCTGTGATGCAACTCGTATTAGCTACAGCTACAATACACGCACTCCCTTTTCGATGAGCTAAACCGATTAATACGAAACGTTCCAATCCTGCTGTGTTTAATCTAAAGCAAAATTAAAGTGTCCCAGGTACTTCCACTATAATACTTAAAATCATATTGCATCTCACAGCACAATCTTTCAGCATGTAAACAAACAAACAAACAAACAAAAAAACACCGATTTAAACATTTTTGATAAACCGATTAATCTTTTCCTTTTATCAAATTGCATCAATATAATGATTTGTGCGTTAATTTGATTAAAAAATACTTTAAACACCCATATATATATATATATATATATATATATATATATATATATATATATATATGCTATGATAATTACACACTTTGAATTAATTAAACATAGACTAAGAAAAAGAAAATATACACACCTCGTGATTGTTGAGCAGTAAAGGGGCCCGATTGCTTGTGGTGGCTGTTTTGATCCTCAGATTTCTCCCCATCTCTTCGTTATTTACTGCGGCGTTTCCTCTCTCTCTCTCTCCTCTCTCTCTCTCTTTCACTTACCCAGAGGAGAGGGAGAGGAAGCGCCTGTGTGGTCAAAGATCGCGGAGTCGGTGAAAATTTACAGAGATCACCTAGCATATTGGTTATTTTCGAATTGGTCCCTCAACGTTATTTTATTGGTAGGTAAGCTTTTAAAAAAATTAATTTGCTAAATTTAATAACTTTACCAGTAGTGGATGTTAATTATTTAAAATAGAATTTATTTGATCTAAAATAAACAAAAATTAATTAAAAAATTGAGGTGGGGTATTATAATGTGGCGTATGGTTGAAGGTTCTTATTGTCTATTCAATTATTATTTTTTAATGATATTTGTTTTATATTTATATTTAATATAAAATTTATATTTATTTTTGCTAGGAATATTTAATTGCGCACATATTTAGTCAGAGAATATTGGATTAGTTGGATGTAGGGACGGCAATCCAGCTCGCTTTTCGCGAGCCAGCTCGTGTTAGGTTCGAAATGAGTTCGAAATCGAATCGTTCGTTTGATAAAAAAAGTCGAATATGAGCCGAATTTTTCAGCTCGTTTAATAAATGAGCCGAACACGAGCTCGAGTCTGCTCGCTCGTTTTTCGCTTGATAAGAGCTCGAATATATATATATATATATATATATATATATATATATATATATATATATATATATATATATATATATATATATATATATATATATTACTATTTAGATTTTAGAATATTAATTTTTTGTGAATTTTAATTATTGGATTAAAATTTTTATTTTTTTTTAACTTTACACCTAATAATAGTAGGAATGAAAATTAAACTTGTTGTTCGCGAGCCCGCTCGTGTTCGGCTCGTTAATAAACGAGACGAACACGAGCTGAATTTTTCATCTCGATATTTAAACGAGCCAGCTTGTGTTCGGCTCGTTTATTAAACAAACCGAACACGAACCGACGCTAACTCGCTCTTGTTCGGCTCGTTGACATCCCTAGTTGGATGCCACCTTAACGAGCAACTTTTGTAAGAATAGAAATATTTGATAATTCCTTATTTACTCTTTGGGTGATGTTAGGTGTACACCCCATGAAGAATATACATTCTACACCTCACCCCATTCTATAATAGATATTCACTCCACCCATAAGGGAGGTACATTCTACACCTCACTTCATCCTGAAATAGGATGAATTCCACCCGTCACTTGATGTGACGGATGAAGTGAATATTCACCTCAGAATGACGTGGAATATAGGATGTACATCCTTTATGGGGTATACACCTAGCATATATATATATATATATATATATGCGTGCTGCTTTTGTTAGAATATAAAGTAAGAAGCACTGATCAACAACGTGTGTCCCCATTTGGTTTGGAGTGACGCATGAGTACGTCGTGAGTCCTCGAAAGCTACAAGTCACTAACGGGAGCTAATTGCTGGTGCTAATAGTAGGTACGTACGTAGGCGGGACGTACAAGAATGGGCATCGATCATGAACTTTATTTTTTATTTTTCTTTCCAAAAACTTAATAATTAGTTAAAAAACTTCATCACGGTGCATCTATTTAAACATGTTACATCACAAAGTTATAGCGACATTTTATTGTGAAGCAACTAGAAATTTGAAATCTTAAATATCAATTACTAAATTTTTTATCACTTGCGCTAAAGTATATATATAATTTCCGGTTTCCGTCTGGGCCTATGTTGGTCTAATTATTTTTGGGCCACAAATTCTGATGACGGAGGGCTATGATTTATGACCGAAAAATCTCATTCGGGTTTCCTGGGACCAGCCTAAACGTGTTCTGATCCATTAGGGCCAACTCCCTATGGGCATGGGCTCCTATCTGAGCCTGGGCCTCCCGGTTCTACCTACTGAGTCCAACTCGTAAGTTTCACTCGCACCAATAATAATAATAATAATAATAATAATAATAAAAGGAAAAAACCCACTCACCCCTCCCTTCTCTTTCTCTTTTCTCCCTTCTCCCATGGATTTCTCTCCTCGCTCTTCGTCGTCCTCGCGCGGCCACCGCCCTAAGAAGTCCGATCTCTACTCCACCGTAGTCATCCATGGCGACGACGACGGATCCGACACCAAGCTCGACGACGACGAGGAGGAGGAGGAGGACGCCTCGTCCCTCCCTCCCCTCCTCCAGCGCGTTCCCAAGGACTTCGGCGGCGTCGCATTCGACGACGAGGACGAAGATGAGGAGGACGACGACGAGGTGCTAGGGTTTTCCGGAACAGTCGTCGTCAAGCGCGGCGCCGGAGGAAGGCTAGAACGAAGGCCTTCGGCGTCGCCCTCCGGTAGAAGGCCGAGCCGAGCTCCATTCTCGGATCTGAGGCGCGCGAGCCCTAGAGGCCGATCCGAGGCGGACGATGCGTATTCTACGTTTCTGGTCCGGTCCACGGCCCGGTCGAGCGGGTCGAGCCCCAGGGATTCTATCTCGGGGACTGTGATAAGGCGCACCGGTAGCGGCGGCGGCGGCAGCAGCGGAGGGGGAGGAGGAGGAGGAGGAGGAGGAGGAGTGGGGGGGTTCGGATCGCCGTTCATGAGCGGGGCGTTTGAGGGTTTGAGGACGGCGGAGTCGGAGGAAGGGAAGCTTCAGCAGCATCCGATGAGGAGGGCGTCGGTTAGCTCGGTCCCGGAAAGTGTCGCAAAGGAAGACCCTGCCACAAAGTATGAACTGCTCCATGAGCTCGGTTAGTGTTCTGTTCTCTCTGGTTGAATTCGTTGTTAATTTAAATAGAGAAATGAATGAATTTGTTGAGATTCCTTGTTGCTGAACAAGTGCATTCAATTACCGTTTAGTTTCTGCAATAGTAGTTCACTTATATAGGCTATTGTGTGTGCGTGTATCTTTCTAATCGAACTTGTATTTGGTGAATTGCAGGGAAAGGTTCATATGGTGCAGTTTATAAAGCCAGAGACCTAAGGACTTCAGAACCTGTTGCTGTCAAAGTTATATCTTTAACTGAAGGGGTATATTACTTCTTCCCCCATTTAGGAGTAAAACACAAATTGGAAAATTTTCATGTTTTATTAGTTCTTTAAAATCCTCTGTGAACACGCTTGTTTAATAGTGCATCCATCATATGATTGATTCTCTTTTGTTTTTGTTAGTGATATGCTAAGACCTCCTTTGGCATTGTTGCCGTTTTTCTTCCCTTTGTTTTTTTAATAGAATTTCTATATGAAATAGTGTAGAAAGAGATGCGGATTGCATTCAATCCTTACATCCAAGGTTATTGTTTGGCAATCAAAAATAAAAACTTGAAAGCAAATTTTTTTTTTTGCCTCCCAAGTTTTTTTCACAAAAAAACAAGTGATCCAATACTTGCTCCGAGTGTATATCAAATTATATATTATTAGTGTTTAAAAAAGTATAAAAAAAACGACAACGATGCCAATTGAGGCGTGAGCTGGTATCTTTCCAATCACTTGTTGGAGATCACTTTTGTTTTTGCTTAATTTCTGACTGCAACCTATTTAAATTTGTAAATGCCAATATCAGGAGGAGGGCTATGATGACATTCGAGGAGAAATTGAAATGCTGCAGCAGTGTAGCCACCCAAATGTTGTTCGCTACTTTGGAAGCTATCAAGGAGAGGAGTACTTGTGGGTATGAACGAATGACCTGGTACAATTTGGCATAATCTTACTTGAATATGGAAGGTTTATGTAATCCTCTGTATACTGTTGTGAAACTTCATTTTGCAGATAGTGATGGAGTACTGTGGTGGTGGAAGTGTTGCTGACTTGATGAATACTACTGAGGAACCATTAGATGAGTCTCAAATAGCTTACATCTGTAGGGAAGCATTGAAGGTACTCGATTTTTGTAAGTAATTATATATGGAAGTAAAAATTGTTATACAACTTTGCATGTTCAGTTAGAGAAATTGGTATACATTTAACCAATTTTTGTCGCGTTTGCATTGATATGTAGCGGAGTGACTTTTTTTAAATGCAAAAATTGCAATGTGAGGAAAGTGAATGTTTCCCACTGATAGCTCACAATCAAGTTTCATCAAGGCAAATGCATGAATTGTAGTTAGATGTATCTATTATTTGTTACCCATCATTCGAACCTTAGTAATTGTTTTTTAAAGTATAGGGATTAAAGCTGACTTTTTTTTCCTTCTCCCAAAGGTCATCCTCAATTCCAGTGAATTCCATATTCACATTCATGATGCTGAGTTGGCATTGGAAGTGCGGGCCAATGCTGCATGGAATAGATGTATCAACTTTTTTTTAGTAGAAATGATAGGATAAGAAATGAGCACATCCATCATTAGTTAGAGTTGGTATTCACTGAAGTTAGATACCAGTCCAAAGAGTGGTGCAATTCGTCTATTCCATGTTGGAGATTCCTTAAGAGGAAAAGAGAGAAACCAGAAATGACTTGATTGAAGTAGTGAGGCTAGTTTTGATAGCTTTTATACTAATGAAGAACCTTGCTGCGGACCAGGGTTTAATGGGGATTAGGTTTCATATTTAACAAAATCTTATTAGATGTGACGTACAGCTGTCTGTTTTTTCGTGTTAAGCATGCATTACATGTGCTTCTTACTTGGTAAGTGATGCAAAAGTCTTGCAGTCGAATATGGCTTGTATGTTTATTCATGTATGTTTTTGCCTTCAAAATTGACTTGGAAAATTTTACTGATGTAGGGTCTTTCTTACTTGCACTCGATTTTTAAAGTCCATAGAGACATTAAAGGTGGCAATATTCTGCTTACTGAGCAGGGAGAGGTAAAGTTGGGTGAGCACTGCTCTCATTGTGTAGAAATTGTTCTCCAATATCTCAGTGCTTTGACATTGTAGGATTTTCTCGTTCTTTTTGATGAATATGCTGAGTTTCTTGATTGTTTTTCTAGTTGAGCTCTGACTGCTATGATCATTTCAACAGGTGATTTTGGTGTTGCTGCCCAGCTTACCAGGACCATGTCAAAGCGCAACACTGTAACTAGCCTGGCTAATAATCTCCCATCAACTACAAAAAGTTTTTTATTTTTCTTTTTGCATATTAGAACATGCTAGATTGTGGATATTTGAAACACGTGATCCATGAAGTGCTACCAGATAATTACCCTAAGATCAGTATGCTGAAAATCTCAAAAGTTATCCAATTTCTTCACGCTCCTTTCAGATTTAATTCAAAAGCAGTGAAATTGCGACCCTCCATGTGTTTTGACTTCATAGTTCTTACCCCTCGGTACTGTCTATTCACAAATAATTGATGACTTCTCGTTTGCTGAATGATCATGTGCTATTTAGTTGTAATCTCCATTCATTTAGACCGTTTGGTTTTTGGTTTTTTTATATAGATTAATCTTCAACTGTTGTTAGTGTAACAGATTTTATTATCTTTCATGTCTTTCAATTTCCCTATATATAGAGTAATCTTCAACTGTTATGATGATTTGCATCATTATGGTATTTCTTGACTTGACTCTCAGTTCATTGGCACTCCTCATTGGATGGCTCCTGAAGTAATACAAGAAAATCGGTATGATGGAAAGGTAATGTATTATCTACAGAATTATCTTGTCATGTATGAATACTATCTTGTGATGCTAACACAGCACTTCAAAATGTTGTCAGTGTTGTTGAAATGTAGAACAGCAATTAATCAAATTATTTGAAGAATCAAATCTATTAGTTTAGAAGAAGAATTCTTGTATTATCCGCATAATTCGTTACATCATCTACAGGTAGATCAAGTCAATTATATTTTCTCACATTTAAAGTTCAATGCAACTAAATAGAGAACACAGAGAATTTTAGTAGTTGATGTATTAAACATACTTTCTTTCTTATCTACCTTTGAGCAAATGACTTGTATTTAAGTACTTTCCAAATTAGTCCTGCTGCTTGATTTCTGAATCTTTTCTAGGTAGACGTATGGGCTCTTGGTGTCTCCGCGATTGAGATGGCAGAGGTATGCTTATTACATATATGAAATTGTTGTGCGTTTGTTCCCAAATCTTGCTTCAAGTTTATACAGCTATTGTGTTTTTCAACTTATCGTTTCCTTGTCAGTGTTGGTTGTTGTTCTTACATTCTGTTCTTTTCCTTCTATGTTGTTTAGGGACTACCACCTAGGTCTACAGTGCATCCAATGAGAGTATGTACATATCTCTGACCTTCTGCTCCTATTTGGATTTTTGGTTAAAATCACTTGATGATTCTTTTAAACTTTCGCATGCTATACCATAATTTTCTTTTATTCTCTTTACCGTCTTATCTTTTACCTGATCTTGCGGTCATTTTTAAAAAGTTGTTGATTTCCTGTAGCAGTCCATTTATTTATAATATACCCATTTATGTTTTGCAGTAAATCTTATATAGTGAGTATAAAAGTTTACATTTTACTTTCTATTCCAATCCATAGTTGAGTAGGTTAATCATGCTTTTAGCTAGTGTTGTTTCGTCAGATTCTAAAATATTGGCCTCTTCTTAATTGTTTTTTGGCTGACACTAACTTTTCCTGATAGGTTCTTTTTATGATATCTCGTGAACCTGCTCCAATGCTCGAGGATAAAGAGAAGTGGTATGATTTTGTTACTTCTGTTTATGCATCTATATGAAGTCTGTATATGTATATTTTTATCCAACATCTCTCCTCTAAATTAGGAAATACAGGTTCAGTTGTTGCTATACTGTGGTAATTGTAGCTGCTATATTTTGTTATTGTTATAGTTATTTCTTTCGGTTCTATTACATGCTCTATTTATTGTTCTAGGTCCCTTCTTTTCCATGATTTTATAGCCAAATGCTTGACAAAAGATACCAGGCTTCGTCCTGCAGCAGCTGAGATGCTGAAGGTACAATATTACTCCAGCAACGATTAAATACAAGAATTCGTAGCTTTGCATTGTGTTGCCTTTTATATCAAACTTATAAGGGCTTTCTTACCTTCTAAGAAATTTTCAGGGTTGTTTTTTGAATTTGCTTGTTTTCTTTCAGTAAATTTATTTTCATTGTGCTACAAATAATGTAGTTAGTACTCATTTCCATGCTTCAATTTCCATTGCAGCACAAGTTTATTGAAAAGTGCACATCTGGCGCTTCAAAAATGTTGCCAAAGATCAAACAAGCAAGACAAATCAGAGCAGCAATGGCTGCACAAGCACAAAACCGCCAATCCAGGCCAGACAATGTATGATCTTCTTATTTGCTATTATTATCTTCACTATATTCTGATTTCATTTTCCATATTCTCACTCCACCATATTAGCAAGCGGCGCAAGGGGGGACTACACATATTACCGAAGATTACGGGGATACTCTTCCTTCCAATGCTCTGAAACATCAAATTGATGAATCACCTGAGGATGGTGGTAAGTTGGTAGCTGAGGAAGAACAATTTGCTTGTAGAGTTATTGCTGATGGTATATATTTTTTTGAAGCACTACTGCTTTTATTGTGGTTTTGCATATATTTTTTTTATAAGCTGTGTATCTCTTGTCTCTAGGTTGGCTACTTTAATCCTTTGGCACAAAATTTAATGGGGATAAAGAACCCTCCTCTCCCTTGGTTGAGAACTAGTGAGACAGAATGATAACAAGCGTTTCAACTTATTGGCACAATGTTAACTGCTAGTTGAGCAAATGCTTAACTAGATGCTCTCGTGCGTGCTTACTCCACGCTTTTGTACACGTTCTGTGCAATTAAATGGGCACCCTACACCACAAACTTCACTTTCATAAATTTGACTGTAACATCTCATGTTTTACAATGACTAGTTTGGTAAGACTTAATTTTAAAATTTGGAGGCTTGGAGGCTGGCAGGATTTAAGAGGCATAACTATAGTAAGATTGTTTCACTACTTGATGCCTTTTTGCACATATTGAGACAGTTTATTTATGTCTCGGTCAATTTTAAATAACTGTGCGTAGATGATGTACAAAATCATGTTTAAGATACTATTGATAACCAAAACTTCTCTCATGCAGGTGACTTTGGTACTGTAGTATATCACTCTGAAGATGGTGATGAAGTCCGTGAATCACCTGTTTCATTGACAGCAGAATTTATACCGGGCCTTGGTGGTATAAGTTCTTTCACACATGATCCAAGAAGAGAGAAAATTGCAAACATTTGGTATGCCAAGATTTTTAAGTGCAAACCTGTTCTTTCTTCTAGAGAACAACTTTTTATGAATTTTTTTTTGCTTTCTGTTAGTACCATTTGAAGGCTGTGTTTCTTCATACTCTATGGAGTTTGTCTGATGATTATCTATAAGCTACTTTCAAAGTGTTTATCATGTCATTGGGCTGTCAATTAGTCAAAATAAGACATGAATATTAGTGGATTGTGCAGTTGTTACTGAGAACAATCATTACCACAATCAAGATAACTGTTGCTCTAGTAGCAGGTGTGAAGAGACCAGACTTCTGTTAATTCTGCAGCTAGTCTAATACAGAAGAGGTATACTGTTCTTTGAAGTGTCTAAACTTTGCAAATGATGGGACTAAAGTTTGATCCATCATCACACTTAATTGTCCTCTTGAAGTTACCATATTTTGTAGTCAACTACATAGAGTATCTCAAAATATTTTCCAATGATTTTTCTACCATGGAGTGTAGCATCTCATCATCTTTTAGATAATGTTTTGCTAAATATCGGTGAAGAAGCACTTTGTTACAAACTGTTTTGTCAGGGAGGAGAATGCAACTGGTACCATTGTCAGCAAACAGACGAATAAAAATCAGAGCCCTGATATACAAGAAACCCTGGGTTCACCATCTGTAGCTGGATTGCCCAAAGAGGAAAATAATTCGGAGGGCGTTTTGGCACAGCAAGATCAACCAACTGATCCTGTAGTTGGTAGTGTCAGTGGGAACATGACCAAACCTATTAGTGCTACCATCAGCCGGAAGGCCTTTTCGATTCAAGATAAGGTACTTCACTAATCCGCATTTTCCACAAACTTCGCCTGGTATTTTGTATTATTTTCCTGTACACATCCTTTTGAATCTAATAATTCAACTCTATCCTTTTTCTTGTTATTGAAGCTCTGGTCGATTTATGCTGCTGGAAATACAGTGCCAATACCGTTTCTTAAAGCAATTGATATTTCTCCTTTAGCTCTAGTATCAGATAATGTAGTCGGGGATAAGCTACCAGGGTCAAGCAGCAATGCTGCCCTAGAAGCAGTTAGGGAGCTGTTCAGTGGTGATGGACAGACGAAGAAAGGACGGAAAGGGCAAACTGAGGTTCCTACTGACTTTCCCATTGTTTTTTTAAATCACAAATAAAAGAAAAATAATCAAGTATCTCTTCCTTTGTTGATTGCTATATCGTCTGTTGCTTGACTCATCTGTAGGTGCCTTTACCTCCTGGACTATACCAAAGATTAACTACGAGTCCAACACTAATGAACTTAGCTCAGGCTTTAGCTTACCATAAAATGTGAGAGTTGTGCTGCATAATAGCTTTGATGTTTTACGCGCTACGCAAAAATAGTATTCATGGCATTTTAAGTTGCATTATTTTTTATTTTTTTTTCCTTAAGGTGCTATGAGGATATGCCTCTTCAAGAGCTGCAAGCAACACAGGAACAGCAGACTATCCAAAACCTCTGCGATACGCTACGAACTATTTTGCGCTTGTAGAGCATGTCGCGACAAAGAACCTAAGAGCTTGTTTGGATTGAGGATGGATTATGCGGGGATGCCTTTTTCTGTCCCCAGATTGTCTAGTTGCCCGTGTATAATCTTTTGTTGTGCTTATATGGCTGTAGTGTTTAGATCATATAGGAATGGCTGTAATGCTTGTTAGGGGGGGGGGGGTTGGTGGTTAAGCGCAACAACGAAGGATAACTGTACTGCTCTCTCTAGGTGGTTGGGGTTGGGTGATCTACTGTTTTGACTACAACGATGGCTGACTAATCAAGGATAAAGTGTATGATAGCTCAATTCCGATGATTTGCTCGAATATGTTTCCTTTTTATTTTAATCTTAGAATGATCTGGTGTCACTTTTTTTCCATTTTCATGCTGCCATTTATAGAAGAAAGGGATAATTTGAATGATTGCCTGTCCCCTTTTAGTGTACATCCATACTACAACAGGCGCAATACTGCAACAAGTGTCTTGGAAATATGGAGAGGATAAAAATGCACAGCTTCTCTAAGGTGCATCTGATCCTGACTATCCCGGTCTACCAGGACCTAAAAGAAACCTGAGAGAAAACTCCCCCCTAACAAGTGCAGGCAGCCACGCCCACACATCCTAAGCAGGAAAAAAGGGAGAGAAGTCTTCAGTTGCGCATTTAATTTGGAATATCCAGCACAGTCCAGTAATTGAGTCGATTGCATTTAAACAGATCAAGAAGAATCAAAGAATAGCATAGGTTAGCACAACATGAAAACTCATATTGCCATTAAAGAAATCTGCAACATGAGCAGCTGCACTAGAAGAAAACTGCAGGGGGTTAATCAAGAGAGAAGAAATTAAGCTCTATTTGAAACGACCTACCCTCTCTTTTTTGCACAAACAGGAAAAACTAGAGTGGATCATAATGTTATCAGGAGTAAGCACTGGAGCATTTCGGTAGGTTGGTTCCTTCACAGTTCACACCCACCTACAGAGTCTCTTTCCAGAATCTAACTGATCTATCGTTCCCACATGTGACAAATGCTGCCTCAGCTGGAGAGTGTTCTATCCACCTCGGCGCACCAATGTGATTGGATGGCAACCTTGCTGTAATTTCAGCGGTGAGAGCATCCCAAATAACAACCTGCGATCAATCTCAATTTAGTGGTATTTATCATCTGGTAAATATTATCAAGATCTGTGAAGCACTGAGGACTAACCTCATTTTTCGGTTCGTCGACTGATAGAATGAATTCCTCTGTTTCATTGAAGACGGCCTACAAAACCACCCATTAGGTAAGGGCGTAAGGCATAAGATGTTACTTAACTAGCCAATCAGCTGCAAATTGGAGAATAACTGAATCATCTGTTTTACTTAAGTGACTTTACCAATTGAGGGTTTCTCTCATCATTAATGAACTGCGACTTCGCAAAATATGTGAGCAACAAACATTTTCTTCCTTCCTTTGATGTTAAATTTTCAGAGATATTTCAGGTTTTGATTTCTTATTAATATAAAATTTCCTACAGGTCACATTAACTGAATTGTCGTTATTCCAAATGCTAGTTTAAGCATTCATAAATATTGAAACAGGTAAGAGATATTGATAAAAGATCACATCTTAGACATTAGTAAGGCCACGGTGCTTTAAATGGAAAGAAGAATATCAATCGACCTGGCAACGCAAGTGCGTGTGGATTGCGCCCAGATATTGTTTGACTAGTCTTCCTGTACCAACTTCCCATAACTTTACCGAAGAATCCTTCCCGCAAGATAGAATAAACCTAACAGATTGAAGCTGTACATGTCATAATAAGGGAAAAGGAACGCAAGTAATAAATGCGACTATCAGTTGTATCTTGGACCGTATGATTAACTAGGTATCAGCTTCATTATGTAACACAAGAATAACAAAGTTTCTCAGGAAGAAATGTACAACAAGTAAAAAAAAAACATTTTGAGCAAACAAAACATGTACTATACCTCTGGTCCTTTGTGAAACTTGCACTAGTGGCCTCAGCCAAACCATGTGCCCCAATTATAGGCCGAACACATTGTGCAGTTACTCCATCCCATACACAAATAGAACCATCTTTCGAAGCTGTAACATAAATACTGCCGGTAGTTGAATATCGTACCTACACCCAAAATTTCAAAAATGTAGGATAATAATTTCCTAAAAGTGATTTTTTTTTTTTTTTTTCAATCAAGATGGATGCACAATAGAAAGAAACCAACATGCCTGGTTGATGGCAGCATTCGCATTTAGGTCTTGGGCATTTGTTGACAAGTAACACTTGAAAGTATTGATATCATATAAGTGCGGAATAGGATGATCAGTCCCTGTAAAATGATTATCCTAGTCATTTCACTGTAATGTAAACTAGGAACTACTAAGAATTGCAGGTAAACATATAACGGAAATAAAACGAAAGGCATCTGATTTCAATTTTCTCAACTTGATGCAGATCTAGAGAATATGGTATAAGGCTTGTAAATTTAACAAAAATAAGAAGACAGAAAGATACCAGCCAAGAGATATTCCCCAGAAGGATGAAAACAAACAGATCTCACATTATGCGTATCCTGTTCCATAAATTTATACAAAAATAGCAAATAAGCTATTACAAGCAATAGCTTGATCCTACCGAACTACATATTGAAGGTAAAATGATCGTAAGAACCTGGATAACTCTAAAAGCTCTCCTAGCAACCGTCTTCGAAAAATCAAAGAACCTGAAAAGTTAATTTCAGATACATATAGGCTATGTTTAATTGCATATAGAAATACCCTGAAAAGAGTTTCCAGATGGAAAACTTGCTTAAATGTCCAACAATGTGTGAAACAAGTTCCCCATCTACATATAATTGAATAACAGCAAGATTCAAGAAATGTAGCCTCTTGGAAATAAAATTTACAGAAAAATGCAAAACAATTATCTTGAGATCTGCATTCACTTCTATTGGTAAATTTATTGTAGAAAACATACTTAATCGTGTGGTCCTTTGCCCCAGATATCAATATAGTATTTTGAGGATGGAAATCCAAATCATTGATCGGCTGCAAGGGAACAGTAGACAGTACATTACAAATAATATTACACAATCATGAAATACACACATTTCGCAGATGCTATTATCAGTACACACTGGAAAAAAAAAAAAAGGAAGCAAAACTGAAGTCAGTGAATTTTTCATTCTGTATTAGATCCTTAGCATAAAATATTTACTTAAGTTATTAGAAAAATAAAATCGCCTCCTATAACACAGACGAGTACGTTTCAAAAGAGCTGGTAATAAATATCTAATTAAAGGGAGCACAACATGGCGTCTAGCAATTTGCATTCAGGGTTGTCAAAAAATAAAAGGGATCTTACATTACATAAATTGATTACCGTCCAAATTGTTACACTATCTAAAACTCGCAGCAAATACAAGTTTTGAATAGCTCATCAGAAAATGTCCTGTAAAGTAGCACTTGCACAATATTTCAAGCTAGAGTCTTCCAGTACAGAAATCAGAAGAGAACGTAAAACTTGGCTACCTGTAAATGATCATAAAATGTTCTAATAACAGGGCGAATCGGACCATCCCTGCCATCTCCAAGGATCATTTGCTTGACTTTTAAAACCTACGGAAAACAAACAGAACTGTTAAAGAGCATTCAGAAACCATGATTGCGTACAGATACCACAATAATAACTGAAGTATACCTCGAAAAGCTTGATAGATGTGTCCGTACTCCCAGTTGCAAAGAATCTCCCATCAGGACTGAATCTCGCACATCTAGCAACATTCTAAACAGCAGAACAAATCACAATACATCTTCGCTATGTTCACATACGAATACAAAAAGAGCCATCGCTAGATGCAGGTCTGAGACATGCATGCCTAAAAGAGCACAAACATATGAATGCTGAGCATTCAAAGTCGGTATTTATCGCGCAAGTGGATTCTAGATCATTGAGAACGTAGGTACTCCACACATTGATTCTTCAGTCGATTACAAAAATCTATATCAACCCATAAATCACAAATCACCTACTGTCGGCAAGTGATACAACAAAAGACCCGGTTACTTAAAAACGAATTCGAGAAAACCACAAAAGGCATGAGACACTATCATTCATTCCAATACCTTATGCTCTGAAACATGTCTAGTCTCGTGCTTCGGGAAGATCTTGGAGGAACCTTTAGGATCCTGCACCGCACTGGTTTCATAATTCAAAATATCAGCCAAATATCTCGGAATGACGACAGCAAAAAGATACATTAAAGGGCCAATTGTTATAGTTCACAGCTCAAAATAAAACGGAGAATCGTCTACAATACTGTGATACATAAAATGTGAAAATGACACAATTGCATGGAAAAGGCCCGAAATGCGCATTTCACCTGAAATCTATAGCATTGGTAGGAAGATGGACCATGCCATATCCTGCCAACATCCCTCCAATAGAATCAACACCTGCACCACCAGAAGAAACTCCCCTCGACGCCTCGTCCCTCTCCGCCGCAAGACCCTATTCGCACCTACCAAATCCCCAATAAACTAAAGAAGAACAATTTACAGCGAAAAAAAAAAAAAAAAACGAAAATTGCATTAAAAATAGGACCTTTGCAATGAGCTCCAGAAGCTTGTTTGGGGGAGCTTCTGCGTTCAGAGGCGTCATGGTAGCCGACGCAACTGCGGTCGCGGCCTACGTTAAACTAAATACTGATTACAAATTAATTTTTTTTAAAAAGGAGAGATTTTGGGGGTATAAATTGGGGGAACTTGGAAAACGAGCATTGCCTGATTGAGATTGTGGTCACGAAGATGGGTGACGATCAAAGCATTAACCTGGCGAAGGAGCTTCCCCTCCTGAAGGGTCTGCTCCAAATTCACCTCCATTATATCAAAAATTGGGGGAACTTGGGAGTTTGATTCAAAAATTAAGATCAACAACAAGCGTAGGAATCAAAAATTTTCTTCAAACATCGATCTTTTATAATGAATTCAAATCAAAATCGATACTTTCGATGACAAAACAAGCCCAAATCTGTGCTACCAAATTAGCTCGCAGTGGGCAATTTCTAAAACCCTAGCTTCTAACCCAAAAAAATTATAGTTTTTTTTTTTTTTTTTTTTTATGATAAAGCATACTATAATAGTACAAAATTTTCCTTGAACAGAGTTTACCACGTCATCTTTAAACCACACAATGGATGCTATTTACAAGGATTTTCTCTATATATATATAATTTTTTATAACTTTTTACATAATATAAGCTGATGTCACAGTTTTATATATAAAAAATATTTTTTTGTACATCTTTAGGGGTGTACATTTTATACCCCATTCATTTAAGAGTGGGATAAATTTTACTGATCACATCGAAATGACTAGTGAAGAAAGTTTCATCCTTAGATGAGTGAGATGTGCATCATACACCCCATTTTGAAATGTATGTGTAGTATTGTTCTTTATATATTGTCAATATCATTTAATTATAACACTATATATATATATATATATATAAAGTAAAATAATGTAATAAAAAAAATATCATTATATCTTAGCCCAGCCAAATAGTTTCCCTCCCCCGCCTGAGCAAACTAAATGAAGCTAAATCAATAAGATAATTTTGTTTAATGTCTCTGACTTTTGATACAGAGTGAGTTTAACCTGAAAAACTATACAATTTTATCAGTAATTTTTGAAATTTTTTTTAAGGGGGAGTACACTGAAGGAGAGTGAGATGGTACTCAGTACCGATTCCCAACTTGGTTTTAAAATGATTTATGCTTTTTAACTAACATTTGAATCTAAGATCACGACCTTTCGATGTAGCGGTAGTAATCTGTGCGTGAACCTGCAGAGGACTCACTACCTACTGATGCAATCTCCTGGCGGGATTTTTCTACCGCAATTAGCAACATCTCGAAACCTCAATCATCATGGCGGGACCCGCAATAAGAAATTTCTATGCCCCTTGTTGGATTCGATTAATAAGGTGCTCAATTAAGCACGCATATATATATATATATATATATATATATATTAATATTAACGTTTTGAATAAATCGGTGGGTGGAGTGTCATTGGCCTTGTGAGTACCAACCGTTTGATGGGGACCCGAATTATTATTAGTTTTTTTTGTTTTTAGTAATGCGGACGAGCCCTTGTTTGCATAAAGGTTTGAAGTATAGGGGTAAGCTTGCAATATATAAAAAAAATGCTTCATATACCCTCATGTATATTTTTTATTTTATTCATTTTAAAATAAGATGAATTTTATTGGTCACTTCCGTATACTCTATTTAGAGTGTAAGATGCATATTCTTTCATTTTATGATAAAATTTTTTTACTCATAATTAGTAAAATTTATTTTATTATAAAATAAATGAGTGTAAAATATACGATATTTTTGAAATGTATAAGAATAATTTTTTATATATAAATAAAGCATTTTCCTCCACTGTCACCACCGACAGAAAGAGAGAGTGAGTAGGAAATTGGCATTGACTAGTCAGTGAATCACAATTCACATCCCCTCATTTTCTTCCTTTTTTTTAAAAAATTATTAATCGCTAATGTCGGCTTGCATTGCATGTGTATGATCTTTTCCATTACCACCTTCCGCCAATAATTAACTCAACTAATCCTATTAGTAGTCAAAAACACGCCGAAACTGTTGCTCTTCCATATTTGCCCCTGCTCTCTACGCGTCCTTTTAATTTTTTTTCTTTAAAAAATTCAATTAAAGAAAAAAAAAAAAAAAACACGGATCCTCACGGGGAAGCTCGGTTCGTGGGCGGAGACTCTAGCGAAGTTAAAATCTTTATGTGGTTAGTCCTCAGGCGACGCGTCATGACAGCGGATAATCTGCTCAAACGAGAATGGATAGGCCCAGACGGCTACCCTTTATGTTTGGAGACAACAGAGATAGTCGATCATATCTTTGTTAGCTGCTCTTCCACGAAACAATTGCTGGGGACACTGCTCTCAAACAAATTATGCGTAAGTTCCAGCACAGCGGTCAACAATCTTTGGGATGGAAGTATCCACAACGTCGGAACCTTTAGGAGGATGGAGCTCGCCACCATCGCAGCTACGTGGTGGGTCATCTGGCTGGAACACAATAGGCGAAGATTTGACAATAAAAAACACTGCTTGGTTAATCTTCTAGCGGTTATCCGTTCTCTTCGCTCGGCCTGGAGTTCATTCTGCGTCGGTTAACATTTTCCTGTTACTCTTGTTTTATTTTAGTACCTCTTTATTTTGTTTTAGTACCTCTTTCTCTTTACCAATTGTTGCTTCTTAGTGATGCAACAATTGGGATCGAGGCAAGTTTATTACTTCCCTTTCTTTCTTTTCTTTTTCCTCTAGGATCGAGGCCTGGTTGTCTCAGTCATATAGCTGAGTTCATTTTCGTTTTGAATGAAGCCGCAGCATGCTGCATTTTCTTAAAAAAAAAAAAAAAAAAAAAAAAAAAAAAAAAAAAAACTCTTTTTTTTTGGGGGTTACAACCACCAACCTTCCAGGCACAACGACAAAAAATAAAAAATATATATATATATTACTCATAATGGTAACAAAAAAAACTCTTTTTTAATTGGGTTTGTATTTTAAAATGCTAAGGGTATTTTGGGCAAAAAAAAAGGAAAAAAAGGGAAAAAAAAGAGAGAGAGAGAGAGTGGAAGCAGCGAGGTGTCTTATTATGTAGTAAATGAAAAATAAATAAAGCACCAAATGAGGAGAGGAGTGTAAGCGGAACGTGATTTGTTTTATAATAATCTGGAGAGGATTAAACATTACTCACAGATGGAGTAGCACATGCTTTAAGCTCCACACCACGACTCTCCATTCCAGATCTTAGAGAGGTATAGAGACCTCTCCCATACACACACACACACACACACAATCTCTCTCTCTCTCTCTCTTCGATCGGGGTTCCATCCCCAATCTCCATTGGAGCTCGGAATCGATTCTCCGAAGAGATCTGATAATGGAGGTGTGTAGTATTAGTATGAGCACTTCCTCCTCCTCCCCCTATCTCAGATCCGTCTCAAAGCTCGCGCCTTTCGCAGCTTCTCTCGTGCTTCTCCTTCTCCTCAACGCTCCTGCTTCGACAGGTTCGTAGCGAAATCGATCTCATGTGTTTAGCCCTATTTCTCTCCTTTCTTTGGGAGATTTGATCTTTCAGATGCTTCGATTTGCGTTTTTCTGCTGGTTTTTGGGGGAACCCAATTGGTAAGAAGGGTTTTGGAGGAAATTCTATAGTTTTTCTCTGCTGTTCTCAAGTGAGATCTTCTTTTTCTTTGCTATATTCAACTGCATTTTAACGTAATTGCGGTTTCTGATCATGTCTGAGAATTGAAAATTAACAAGTTTACCAGTTGAATGCTTTAGGGCCAATTCCGTACTAAATTTTGCCCTAAATGGAAGTGAACATGAATCAGTGATCTGTCTTTTTATATGAATCATGCTGGCAAGGAAAAGGAGCAAATCGTTGTACAAAATTAGCAGTTTTGACTTTTTGAGTATTTGGACCTTTTGGAAGGGAAATTTGGAACTTCATTCGATTGTTTTTTGGAACTTGTTTGTATTTATATTCCCTAGCATTTAATATTCTAGAGAAGCCTCATCCAATATTTGCATCAAAATTTTCTTTTTTCATTCTCCATGATGAGAGATCTGTTATAAATCCGATAGTGATTTATTATCAAAACATCGAAAATAAGAACGCGACTTGCTAATTAAATAAGGTAGATCTGATGGTCCTTAATCCAAACTGAAGGTCTTAGGTGCAGAGTTGTTACTGATTTCAACCAAGAGAGTTCTTGTTTGTAATTTGCAGAATTTTTTGAACCACTACAATAATTGTTCTATAATCTTGAAGAAGCAGAAAGCTTGTTTACATTGTGGGTCTTAACTGTAGAAGTAGATGTGTAGCCTAGATCACAAATTCAAAGCCATATAACAATGCACAACTGCTATTCTGTTTCATGTTTGTTGTTTGTTATCAACTATTGCTGTCTTAGAAAAGTAATTAAAGTTTTGAGGAAGTCAGGAATTATTCTTTCTCATCCTTTGATGCCTGTCTCTAATGGACATTCTCTTTTTCTTTAACAGAAGCATACGACTCTCTCGACCCAAATGGAAACATTACCATTAAGTGGGATGTTATGCAGTGGACTCCTGATGGCTATGTTGTAAGTACATAATAATATCAGAAAATTGCTTTCATTGCATGTTTCCTATTAATATACTAAATTATACAACTAATTCTCTTTCAGGCTGTTGTCACGATGTTCAATTTTCAACAATACCGCCATATCCAAGTTCCCGGGTGGACGCTAGGATGGACATGGGCTAAAAAGGAAGTTATTTGGTCAATGGTCGGGGCCCAAACTACCGAGCAGGGAGATTGCTCCAAATTCAAAGGGAACATCCCTCACTGCTGTAAAAGAGATCCGACGGTTGTCGATCTGCTTCCTGGCACTCCATACAATATGCAGATTGCGAATTGCTGCAAGGCTGGAGTTATTAGTTCGTTCAATCAGGATCCAGCCAGTGCCGCTAGCTCATTCCAGGTCAGCGTGGGTCTTGCTGGGACTACAAATAAGACGGTCAAATTGCCCAAGAACTTCACACTTAAAGCTCCTGGGCCTGGTTATACTTGTGGGCTCGCGAAGATTGTGAAACCCACTAAGTTTGTTACTCAGGATGGGAGGAGAACTACCCAGGCTCTAAGTAAGTTTCTCTTACGAAGTTCTCTCTGTTTCTTTTAGATGATGTAATTCTGGGTACTGTAGCAGCTTTCTTTATATTTATGATCATGAAGTGAAATATTGACTATTGATCTAACCCGAAAGATCCACTTAACATCCTTTGTTGGTATTTGTGAGGAAAAGGAAAGGACTGATAGCAAGACCACCAGTTCATCGTTATTGTGCATCAACATGTTGTTCTGATATCCAGCTTATATAAGCTCTGCTGTCTAAATTGTGGCAATAAATTTCAAAGTAATAACGTACTTAATAGTTATTATATAACTGAATTCTTGCTAGTACACAGTGATGCTCTTGTGATGTTTAGAGCAGCGAATCTCGAGCAACTGTTTTGTTTCTGTTGCAACCATGAAACTTTGTCTTCCTTCATTTGTCATATCTGATTAACTTGTCTCCATCTTGACGCAGTGACATGGAATGTTACCTGCACATACTCCCAATTTCTTTCTCAAAAGACTCCAACATGCTGTGTATCTCTCTCATCTTTCTATAATGACACCATCGTCAATTGCCCGATGTGCTCTTGTGGTTGCCAAAACAACAATACTCAACCAGGAAGCTGTGTGGAGTGAGTTATATTGACTTCTTTGTTCTATTATTTTTCAAGGTTATAAATTAGTACGACATTGATAACTTTTTTTGTACTTTTCACAGGGGTGATTCACCTTATCTAGCCTCTGCCATTAATGGCCCTGGCAAATCCAATTACCAACCTTTGGTTCAGTGCACTTCGCATATGTGCCCCATCAGAGTGCACTGGCATGTGAAGCTTAACTATAAAGACTACTGGCGGGTGAAGATCACTATCACAAACTTCAATTACCGCATGAATTACACCCAGTGGAACTTGGTTGCTCAGCATCCTAACTTTGATAATCTCACCCAACTCTTTAGCTTTAATTACAAGTCACTCACTCCTTTCGGAGCTGCTATAAGTAAGTCGTCTTGCCGAATGAAATTTCTCTATATCTATTTTTCTATTTGTTCACTACATTTAATTCCTCATTATGTTAAAAAATATATTCAATCACTTATATGCTCCATTCACATGTTTATCTCTCTACAGATGATACTGCAATGCTTTGGGGGATAAAGTTCTATAATGATTTGCTTATGGAAGCTGGTCCTTACGGAAACGTGCAGTCCGAACTTCTTTTCAGGAAAGACGCAAATACCTTCACTTTCGACAAGGGATGGGCTTATCCACGTCGCATTTATTTCAACGGCGATAACTGCGTTATGCCGCCTCCAGATGCATATCCATGGTTGCCTAATGCTTCCCTTCTATCAAAGAGACCCTTTTCACTTCATGTTGCAGCCTTTTGGATGGTCCTGATGGGCTTGCTGCTTTATGTATAATGATGGAAAATAAGGTATTGGGAAAATTTTAATATATTACTTATGTACCACGGGAATTAAGTACAAGAAGCTTTTTTTGGTGGATTTTAGCGTCTCAAGCTGGAAAATTTGCTAAAGGAATAGGGATGAAGCTGCTTCAGGTTATTGCTTGCACTTTGGCCAGATTGTATTTATTGTTCTGTATACTGAGAAAATCCCAATTCAATGGATTTAGTTACAGCATTCGGTTATTGTATTGTAGTTAAACTTCATAATGTATTCAGAGTGTAGTCTATTTATATGACATTATTTGTTGTAGGAGAATGGGGCTGTCCCCAATAATGTTTGATAAGATTGTTGATCAAAAACTCAAATGTTGATTGATGTTGAGGATTAAGTATTTTATAAAATATATAATTTTGAGTACCTTAATTATCATTCTCCATTAATCCTCTGTATTTTTTCTTAGTACAGTCGTTATATGATTCGTGAGCCTCCTACTCGAAAAAAATTATAACACTAGAAAAGTGAGTGCATGCCTATATATTTGCTAGAACTGTCAAATGGTAAGATCGACTGTGGCATGAATTCTGGTGGCTTGGAGGTTTTAGATATAATTTAGCAACTGAAATAATACCTTCATGACATAATTACAAACAGTATGAAATTATAAATCTAACTTATGATATTGCTCAGTTGATTTTGATGCTCATTAAAGGAGAATTAATGAATTCTCAGACCAAAAAAATCCTCCTTGTTTAGCAATAAAAAGAGACAGTTGCAAATAATTAAGAATAACAGTACAATAGAACATTAGCAAATATTTGTCATTCTGTTTTTGTAATGGGGCACTATCATCAGAAAATTTGGTACATAAGCTCACTTCATCTGTCGTAAAACTGTATACGGACAGGAGAAGACACAATTGGTAAAATTTTCTAGAGAGGAAAAGCCTAAGATATCCACCCAATGGAAATTATAAGTCGGAAAATTGAGTTTGTGTGAGGTTCTTCAACAGAAGCAGAAAATGCAGTAACAAATACCCAGCAAAATAGTCTAGTATGGTTCACATTACCTCACAGGGACACCAACATCAGAAGAAAGTGAGAATTTATATCAAATATATATATGGTGCTTGGCCTTGGTAAAGGACAAGGTTTTGTGAGTGCATAACCTGGTTAAGTCCATAACAACGATACCGAAACCTTCAGTTAAGAGTTCTATCTGTATTTAGTATGCCATCTAGACAGAAGATTGAACCTTGATTATGCAAATAACTATGAAGTGCCATATTATGCCAATGCTTTGTGATTTGAAATGATTTAGGAATGCTAGTTCAGACAAAGAAGTTCGACTGTAAAAGCTGTAGAGAGCTTACGATAGAGATATATAACCATTGTAATGAACTGACTTGAATTTGCATAGACAAATTAATACCCAGTATTCATTCACATCTGAAGGAAGATTGAACTGCCAATATGTGATAGATTCACAAAGCGCTCTGCAGAGCACTCAACATCATTCAACCACAGTATCAAAATCATACTAAGGCTAGTTTGTACGAGGAGCAAATGACTAATATCTTACCAGAGAATGATGGGCGGGGATTGGTGAGGAAAACAGCAGCATCAGATCTCTCAACAAGGCAAGACACAAAGCTGTTGTTTGTAACCGTATTGGCATTGATCTCAGTTTCAATCGGGGCAGAGAGAATAGGAGCCTTTTATATGATAACAGAGAGCAAGAAAAAAAGAAGCAGCAGAGGCAAAGGCCATCATCAGTTGCCGGTTAGTGTTCACTCCTCTTATATATCTCTTTAAGGAACGTTCCCGTGTGTTAAAGCAATGCCTTGGTTGGAAGAGAAAGGGTGAGGGAAACTTGAGAACTGCCCACCTTACTGCTAGCTGGTGTGGAAAAGAGACATTCATATGACATTTTCTTTTAGAGGAAATATATACACATATGTATTGTAGCCATTTTTTTTTTTGTTGTTGTTGTTGTTGTGCGTAGCACTTCAATACGACGTCGACAGTTATTTAGGGAAAATTATATAAATATAGAAGAGCAAGAGTTAACCAACTGATCTAAATCAAATGGAAATTCACTAAGAAAAAGAATTTACTAAATGCTCGGATACATAATCTCTCAGAAGATACGATAGTGATGATTGATAGTCGTGTCCTGAGCTTATTTACATTTGTGTAGATTAATACTCGTTCACAGTACCAGGACTTACTTGAAAAGGAAGCAAAGAAATGAGAAGCAGATGAAGGGTCCCAATCTGAAGTACACTGCACAACCAAACTCGCCGTCAAGGTTTCAGAATAGAAAAGAAGCAACACAACTACGCTGTGGACAAATAGAAGCACAAGCAAATTACCTGATGATAAGCTGTTGTTTTTCCTAATTTTTCAAATCATGCCTGGAGTTGCATAAATACAAGTAAGAACTCTCTCCTCTTTTTCCTTAATATGTAAAATTCTTATAGCTTTTAAAGAACCACTCGAAACTGCACCGTAGAAAGATGATCTGTCATCTGTGGTGCCTATTTCCCGGTCGTTGTTACCTGCTAATGATTGTGTTATATTATTAGACAGGTAGTGCGAGTCTGTCTTTTTCCATCAGCTATGTAATTGAAAGTATAAGAATGAGACAGAGGCCAAAATGCCGCCCATCTTGCAACCTGTGTTCAGAACAATTTTAAACAAAGTGCAGGCTAACAGAACTCACGTACTCGGGATAAATCAAAACCGGAATGCATGTATATTCATGAGAGCCATGAAAATTTTAACCCCAGAAATCAACATCATGCTTGATCTCTCCGACAGAAACACCGAGTTCAATCCTGGCAGAAAAATCAATTAGAAAACTACAGCAGCTATCCTGCCCCAAATAAATAATAATAGAACAGGGAATAGTGCAAGCTTAGTAGTATAAGAATAAGAAAAGCAAAGCAAAGCAAGAGGAACAACTAGAAGCAGAGTGAGTTTCGTACAACCACCATGAACCTCAATACCATAACACACGCTGGTGAGTCCAACAAGCAAAATATAACAAATTAAGGTTTGGTTTTACAGATCAGGTACTACCCCGCGCCCCCAACTTGAACCTACGAGTTTTGGGAGGTGGCTCTCAAGGTGTCGGCCCCTGCAATAGCCATAGGATCTGCAGCAATGGCTTCTGTTTCTTCCTCCTTCTCCCCTTCTCTCTCTCGATCCAGCTTCTCCCTGTGCAGCCTCTCCGCTTCTTGCATCGCAGCTCGCTGTTCGGCCTGCAGGCGCTGCATCTCCTCTTCCTGCTGCTGCCTTTCAAACCAGGTATCCGCGTCCGCCCAAACTGAAACAAGAGGAAAATCATTGAGATTTCTTTCGTCGCATCTCAGGTCATCTCATCTCTTAGCTAAGAGATTACACAGCACATCACAGCACAAAGGGGAATGGGGGAAGAGAAGAGAAGAGGAGGCGTACTGGGTTGGGCGGCCCATCCTTGCTCGCCGCCCTTGATGCGCTCGGGGTGGGCGTAGTTGACGACGAGGACGCGGCCGAAGAGCTCGGCGCCGTCCATGTTGTCGATGGCGGCGGCGGCGTCCTCGCGCTCCAGGAAGGTGACGAAGCCGAAGGAGCGGTGCTTCTGCGTCGCCTGGTCCAGCGGCGTCTTCACGTCCTTTATGTCCCCGAACGGCACGAACGCCGCGTGCAGTACCTTCTCGTCCACCTCCTCCGCCAATCCCCCTTATAACACACACCCCTCCCTCAGAGCCAATTCGTCGAACACAAGGCGAGGCCCTCGGACGCATATTCATTTTTACGAATTCCAATATTCCATAAAAAAAAACCCCCTTACCTACGTAGACGGTGTTCTTCTGCACTCCCTGGGCGTTCATGTCGACGCGCGCTCTCCTCCCTACTTCCCTTCTCTTCCCTTCTCTTCCCGAAAGTCCCACCCCTCTCCCAGTAAGTACTGTATTACATTGGGCTTCATAATTCGAATCCGTGAAGGGCCCAAGGTCACGTGAATTGCCCGTGACTTTATCCATAGGCCTACGATCGTAATTGGGCCTCATTGGGCTAGGCCAACACCGCTTTTTCTACGTGCATCCACATCGGGCCTCTCTTGTTGGGTGCGACCGCATCCCATTGGTTGATATGATTCAATCCAAAATTCAATGAGTCGTGCGAATTACCATTCTCCACGAACGACGGTATCTAATTTTTTACGACTTTTATGAGAGAGTAGGTATACGTTGAATTTTGTTTATATATCCTTATTATTCCTACATTTTCCACACTTTGGATCCGAATTTGTTATAAATATTATTGTTATTACTATCATTTTTTATAGTTCAAAAACAACTGTCAACATTCTAGTAAAAATATCCTCCAATAACATCCAGCTGCTAAGATAACAAAAACCTCCTATATTTTTCATCAATCAAATGTTGCTTCTCTAAATAGGTAACTTGTTTGCAAAACCCAAGCAAATAGGCACTTTATCGATCGCATCAAATTTGGTTTTAAATTAATACCAAAAAAATAAAAAACCTATGAATTAGTCAACAAATGTATCGATACGAATTCAGTTCGATTTGACCCAATACATGCCTCTTAACACACTGGTGCCCAGAGTCTCTATTTCCCCACACATTAATTACAAACTTTTGTAAGCACGTAGTGGAACAGAATCAAAATAATTTCCACTTTGATAGCACATACCTCAACAACATGCATGCGACACCACATGCTGCTACACTTTCCCTACGGTGGATTCATAACGCCCATTTTGACGAGTTGGGCACGAACCGACCAATGGGAAAATGCCACGCCAGAGGGAAGGCCCACGCATGTGGACTTCACGTTGTGTTGAGTTTGGTTCCACGCCATTAATAATTGAAAAATGACAAAAAATAAAAAATAAAATAAAATAAATATGGGGATGGAAGATGCATAGAAGAGAGGAAGTTGACATGTGGAGAGCATGTTAGGCTCATTCCCCTTTCCAACTTAATACCACGAAGAAAATCATGTGCTTGGATTTTTTTCATTAAAGTAATGGCGAGGGTGCTTAACATGCATCTCAGTTATTTTCATATAAGTAATACTATCTATATATCTCACTTATTTTAACAATAAAATCTATTTTATTTTAAAATTTTAAGATGATCGAATAAAATATATATACATTAAAAAATATATATATATATATATATATATATTATATATTTTTTTTTTCTGTCGTGCGCGGTAGTGCCTATGCCACCAAATATTTGGCCATTTCAACGCATGAATTATCACCCGTGGATCAAGTCAATTGAGGCGCGCAATTTACCCGCTCAAGGACGCATCTTGAACTGTGACCGTATCGGCCGCATCTTGCTCGTCCATTTTGGTCAGTCATATCACATGCACTGTATCTAGATACCTTATTTAGGTTTGAGTGGGTCCATTCACCTAATTTGTTAGGCTTTATGCTAAAAATATTTTTTCATGAGTTAGGTTATACTGCTGCGTATTGTTAAAAACTGTAATTGATTTGATTGAATTGAATTATATTAGTGATTTTATAATTTTTTCTAGTTCAACCAGCTAACTCATTGGTAATACTTGAAAAAATTATGAGACTAATAAACGCTACATCTAGGAGTGGATAAGAATAAATTATAAATATATTTTTTGAAAAACTATTTTGGTCATCTAAATTATGTTTCTATGTATAAAATGTTGTTGGGACAAAATGGGATATAACGCAGCGGTAACAAGTTGATCAATTCGTCCTGGAGGAGGATGATTAATAAGTTGATTAAGTGCAGCAGCCACACGTTTATTCCAATCCAATTTTCTTCGTCAAACACGGAACGGGTCCCCCTCCTCCGTCTCCGTCTCCGTCTCCGTCTCCCGCGCTTAACCCGGATAGATCAATCATACACAGCAAGGGAAAAAGATAAATAGTAAAGTTTTTAAAAAAAAAGAAAAGAAAAGAAAATTAAAAGCAGGGAAGGTGCGGACCACCGCATAATTCGGCTCCCTACGACCACTCCCCGATCCCGACTCCCCCGCTCCCCTTTTAAATACACCACCCCTCTCTCTCCCTATTCAAATCACCGCTCCTCCTCCTCCTCCTCTTCGTCTTCTTCTTCTTCTTCTTCTTCTTCTTCCTCTAGCAATGGCGAGTGGGTCGGTTCCGATGACGCCTCTTCTGAAGGATGAGCTCGACATCGTGATCCCGACGATCCGGAACTTGGACTTTTTGGAGATGTGGAGGCCCTTTTTCCAGCCCTACCACCTGATCATAGTGCAGGATGGGGATCCCACGAAGATCATCAAGGTCCCCGAGGGTTTCGACTACGAACTCTACAACCGCAATGACATCAACCGGATCCTCGGCCCCAAAGCGTCCTGCATCTCCTTCAAGGACTCGGCGTGCCGATGCTTCGGCTACATGGTCTCCAAGAAGAAGTACATCTACACCATAGACGACGATTGCTTCGTGAGTTGCTCTCCCTTCTCCCTCATCTCTCTCTGTGTGTGTGTGTGTGTGTGTGTGTGTTTTTTTTTTTTTTTTTTTTTTTTTTTAAAATTCCCACTTTTGCTTTGATCTGAGATAACTTTGAATCCGGGTCTGAGGTTTTAGGGTGAAGAGAGTTGGGATGTGGGAGAAAGGTGAGATCTTGTGCAGGGCGACTCAATTGGATTGCTGCGTTTACTGTTTGTCTCCTGATGAGTTAGATTTCGCTTGGAAAAGATGGGTCTTTTTGGGGGAACTTCCAATTCCATTCCCCTTTCTCTCCTTTTTATTCCTTTTTCCTTATCTCGGTTAGGAATTTTTGGTCTCTGGAGGTGAATTTAACGGATTCGACTTGTGCTCTCTTCATGCAATGCGCATCTGTTGCAGCTTCTTTTCCTTTCTCATCTGCCCTTAGGAGAAATTATTGAATTTATGATGGGTCAAATTTTCTTCTGCTGCGATAGCCTTTTCGTTCTACAACACTGCTGCTAACTACATCTTTGACCATATTACTTGCAACTGATTTAAATTAAACTGTAATTGTAAATATATACCTCAGTCTAAACTAGGTTGCTGCTTCAATCTCTAGATTGTTACGTCGATGGGAGTTAAAGACAACACCATTGACCCTTTTCCTTCTTCGTGATAAAATAAAAATTTTCACTGTCTTTAATTTGATTAGATTGCTTGAGAATTGGAGTTGTTCGATGTCGAGACTTGAATTTTAGTTTATGTAATTTTCTTGAAAGATCTAGTAAGCTAATACTTTGAATTGTCGGTGATGTATGCCACCTGCAACTTCCACCAAAATAATGGTACTTCATTTTTGAGACCCACTGGTACGTGACATATCCATGTAGAACATCATGCTGTGGTGTACTACAGCAGCAGCAAATGGTGGCATGGATCGTTAAGAGATTTCTTAGAGCACATGCTGAAATCAATGGCATATTAACATTGATCCTTTTGGGCATCTGCCTTTTTAAAAGCCACGAGTCAAATGGTTCAATCATCTTATAAACTCGTACACTCCAGCTACGATGAATCCATCCACTAAACTTTCCTTTTTATAAACATGTAAATTTACCTTTGTGTTAGCATAAAATTGAGCAATGCAGGAAAGATTTAATTCCGTGGCAGCTACTTTTCTTTGTTTGTGGTATCTAAGGTTGGCACTGCCGTCATATATTTGCATTTTTTTGCTTTTTGTTTGTTTGTGCTTCGTTGTTCCGTCTGCTTGATATGCAATGAAGAAAGTGCTCCTTCTGGAATCTGAATACAGACTTTAGCTATTTTCAATTATATTGTTATTTAATATGCCGCCATTTGTACTTTTCAAATAGGTGGCAAAGGACCCATCAGGCAAAGATATCAATGCGCTTGAGCAGCACATAAAGAACCTTCTGTGCCCTTCGACGCCCTTCTTCTTCAACACTCTGTACGATCCCTATTGCGAAGGTGCGGACTTTGTTCGTGGGTATCCTTTTAGCCTTCGAGAAGGTGTACCTACTGCTGTTTCTCACGGCCTTTGGCTCAACATTCCTGACTACGATGCTCCGACCCAGCTCGTGAAGCCTCGTGAGAGAAACTCAAGGTGCTTAATAATCTTAACGCCGGAGGGTTTCATGGTTTGCATCTTCTTTTAATTTGTCAAATTTTGTTAATATTTCTCTGTTTTGACCCATAAGGTATGTGGATGCTGTTCTTACTATACCTAAGGGAACCTTATTCCCTATGTGCGGTATGAACCTTGCTTTCGACCGTGAGCTGATTGGACCTGCAATGTACTTTGGGCTTATGGGAGATGGCCAGCCGATTGGACGGTATGATGACATGTGGGCCGGATGGTGTGTGAAGGTCCGTATTTCTGCTTGCTTTCTCAATGCTTTCATGTTCTCAGTTTATATTATGTGATTGTCGCCACGGCTTACTTTTTCCATTCCACTGGGCCCCTGAACTATCACGACCTACGTATTCCCGCCTGAACTAGCAGGCAGACTTTTCAAAAATACTACTTGAACAATCTGGTCCTTTTAATCAGTCACCACCTATTTCTTATGTCAGCCATCTTTTAAATCACAATTGTTTAGTTAATTGGGTGTCAAAATGACTGGAATGCTCATAACTCATCTGGACACTCAAAAGAAGAGGGGGGTTAGGTAGGGTAAGACCCAAAACTGTCTAGCGTCGCATGACAATCATGGGCTAACTTAGGCACGACAGACAGTTCCCTTCTAATGTTGAAAGCTTGGGTGGCGTCCATCTATAAAAAAGCAAAGCACGGTGTTTTAAGGGGTTTAGTTCGTTTTTCCTTTTTTTTTTAAAGTCGGAGTATGCAGCGATACTATAGTATATCCTAAGCTCTAACACTGGTGATAAACAATCCAGGTTATCTGTGATCACTTGGGACTGGGAGTTAAGACCGGCTTGCCGTACATCTGGCACAGCAAGGCGAGCAACCCCTTCGTGAACTTGAAAAAGGAGTACAAGGGCATATTCTGGCAAGAAGAGATAATCCCTTTCTTCCAGTCCGCAGCCCTTTCCAAGGAGTGCACCACTGTTCAGAAATGCTACATCGCGCTCTCCGAACAGGTTAGAGAGAAGCTTGGGAAAGTCGACCCCTACTTTGCTAAGCTTGCGGATGCTATGGTCACCTGGATAGATGCTTGGGACGAGCTCAACTTGTCTGGAGCTGCAGCTGAATTGCCCAACGGCAAGGCCAATGGCAAATAGATTAGTCTATTTAGCTTCGATTTACTTTGTCGGAATTCAATATCTTAGTCTTTTTTTTCTTTTCTTTTCTTTTCTTTCGAAGAACAGATATTTAATTGTTCCCTATCGTCACGGGGTGTCTTTTTGCAGGTCGGTTATTGTAGTCATTTATCATACTTTGAGGTGAAAAATAAATGCTCTTTGTGTTTTGAATATCTTGAGCATCTTTTTGTGTTGCATGAGTGTGTTTGAGAATAGCTGAGTAGTAGGTTTACTATTATATTCTTCACTGTGCTGTTGATCTCAATGCTAAAGCTCGAGCTGTGTGTAGATAACGCCGGTATTGCAGCAGCAGCTAGGCTTTGCTCGCCATCCGCACATCCACGCTGCCTGAATACAACAACAACAACAACAGATCATAAATAGAGTTTTTTTTTTTTTTAAAAAAAAAAAAAAAAAAAAAAAAATCTAAACGCTGTCGCCCAAATATGAAACCAGATCACACCCACGAGAAGCAGGAATAAGAGCTCATGCTTGGAATTCCATTTTTTGCGCTTTAAAACAAATCTGCATACACATTTTAGGTCGGGATGCATATTGGATGGGCTTGTACAGGGCTTTTTATAAAAACCCTGAAACACAATTCATATTCCGGGCGTGTCGGAGAGAGGTGGGTCCAAGTCCAATGATGCAGTCCTGAGACTCAAACCAAGAGTGCATGACGGGAAGAATAAAAGGCACGAAAACATTTGTGCATTGTGAGCTAAATAATCTCAACCAAAAAAAAAAAAAAAAAAAAAAAAAAAACTTTTTGATGTTAATGGTGCTCGTCTGAATTCAAGCTATACCTACCACTCAGATAAAGATTGAAAGAGAAAGATGCTGATCCTTATCAACTCAAACCAAAAAAAAGAAAAAAGAAAAAAAAAAGAAGCAGGGGAACTAAGATGACACATGAGAAAGACTCTAAGGCCCTGTTTGGAAACAGTATTATTTGGAGGATAATGAGGATATCTCCTTATCCCTCCAAACACATAATACGAGGAATTACGAGAATAGTTTGTTCTAGTATTTATGGTATAAATGAGAATTACTGTTCCACCAGTAAAATCCCACTATATTTTTTTAAAAAAAATTACTCCTAGCACGCTTCCCAAGGCACAACTCATTCTCCACTAGCTTCCTGGGCTGCTCATTCCCCTGCGTCGCTTCCTTGTGGCGCAACTCTTTCTCCATTAGCTTCCCGAGGCTTCTCCACTTCGTCCCAGAAGGCAACTCCATTGTTGGGAGCTTTCACCTTGGAACTCTCCTCTCCACCGTGCTCCCCCTCTCGCCTCCCCCGCAGTCCAACGGTGCTCCCGATCGCGGCCGCTCTTGGAGGTCTTCATCCCTTGTGCTTTCCAGGATGCCTCCACCATTGTTGAGCCATTGAAGCTTTGGATCTCCATTTCCCACATTCCTCGCTCCCTCTCGTCTCCTCCGGAAACCCACCGCACGACTCCCGAGGCACGACTCCCTCTCGTCTCCCCTAGCACGCTTCCCGATGCACTGCTCCTCCGCTGCGTCGCTTCCTTATGGCACAGCTCATTCTCCACTAGCTTCCCGAGGCTTCTCCCTTTCGTCCCAGAAGGCAACTCCATTGTTAAGAGCTTTCACCTTGGAACCCTTATCTCCTACCGTGCTCCCCCTTTCGCCTCCCCCACCGTCCAACAGTGCTCCCAATCGCGGTCGCTCTTGGAGGTCTTCATCCTTTGTGCTTTCCAAGTTGCCTCCACCATTGTTGAGGGCTTGAAGCTCTCGATCTCCATTTCTCACCTTCCTCGCTCTCTCTCGTCTCTCCCGGAAACCCACCGCACGACTCCCGAGGCACGATTCCCTATCGTCTCCCCCGAAAAATCACCACACGACTCCCGAGGCACGACTCCCTCTCGTCTCCCTTGGAAACCCACCACACGACTCCCGAGGCACGACTTCCTATCGTCTCCCCCGAAAAACCACCACACGACTCCCGAGGCACGACTCCCTCTCGTCTTCCGGAAACCCACCGCACGGCTCATCTTCCATCTTCCCTCTGTTATGTTTCTATGCTCCTCTGCTCCTTATTGTGACCCTTACTTTTGCTGAGGCGTCGGATTTCGCGGGCCCTGTCGGCGACTGCCCACGTGCGGTCCAGTGTGCGTGTGCGGCCTAACTGTGCTAGTCCCGATCTCCATGGTGTGAATAGGTGTCCCGTGGAGTGGCTTTGTCGATCTGTGTGGTGTGCTCTGACCATCTGTAGTGATGCTCTGCTCCTCTGTAGTGTTGCTTTGCTCTTCTGCTTCCTACTGTGAGCTTGCCCGGTGCATCAGACTCTCGACGGGACGACGCCATTCGAACTGATATTACAGATCAGTTGTGGAATAATAGAAGTTAGTCCCGCGATTGTTACTTTTTTTTAAAAAATATTTGTTATAATCAGTTGTGTATTTATGACAGATGTATAAATATGTTAGTCAGTTACATTCGGTACTGAGTATTAAATTTAAATTGTATATATTAGTAAGGAAGTAATATGAAATTTATAGCAAACAAATAACATATACATTTTTTTTATGAAAAAAAATATTTTTTCAAAAATATGACTAATAATTTTTTTTAAAAAAAATATTAGAGCAAATGAAATGTTAAATTAAATATTATTTTTATAAAATATAATTTGATTTTGATTTTAATTTTATCTTATTTTTTTGTAAAACTTTAATCCATTAATTAAAACGAAAAAATTAGAATTTAACAAGTTTTATCACATAATAAAGATTGAGGGCAAAAAAGTTATTTAACCAATTGTATATATTAGTAGGAAAGTAACATGAAATTTATAACAGACAAATAATATATACATTTTTTCATAAAAAAAATATTTTTTCAAAAATATTATGAATATTTTTTTTCTTTTAAATATAGCAAATAAAATATTAAATTAAATATTATTTTCATAAAATATAATTTTAATTTAATTTTGATTTTAATTTTGATTTTATCTTATTTTTTTGTAAGACTTTAATCCATTAATTAATACGAAAAAATTAGAATTTAACCAGTTTTATCACATAATAAAGTTTGAGGGTAAAAAAATTATTTAACCCAACTAAAACTCTGTATTCCTCTTATTCCTCGTTATCATACTAAATACAAAATTTTTTATCTCTAGAATCATTCCAAATAGTACTTTATATTTATTCATGAAATAACTAATTTTATCTTATCTTGTTATTAAACGGCCCTAAAAAAAAAAAAAAAAATTTAAATATTTATTTTAACGCCGACTTGGAAAATCATTTCAAACAAATCTCATTATATTTATTTATTAAATAAAACGAGCATCATTGTATTAGCCAGTGGTAACGGTGGATATACCCTATTTAAAATGCATCCGTACCAGTCCAGTCGAACCTGCGGATACGATGCGACGGGGCGATACCGCGAACCCTTCCCGGCGCCACGTCCGTACCACCGCCCACTCGCTGCTCGACACGTCGGGGCCCCTCCAGATCCGTCGTAGATTACGGATCCTCTACGAACAGCAGCGTACGATCTTAAATACTACAACAATAATAATAATAATAATACTTTTATTAATAAATTGAAATCATCGCATGGGGCACCAGCATAACATAGGTACAGAACCAACCATAAGCAGCGCCTGCAGCCCGAGCGCATATCTAATTCTCCTTTAATTCCGTCGCTTACGTGTCGACTGAAAACGCTCTATTCATTTGAGCCGAGCAAGCCCGTACCCTTTCGAAATCACACGGTTGAAATTCAAGGCTCGCTCCAATTTTTTTTTTTTTGAGAGAAAGGTAGCACGCTACCCGCTTCATTCAATCGGTAAGTGAACTTAGCACAATAAGTGAGACAACTAGGTCTCTAGAGAGAGAGAAAAAAAAAAAAAAAAAAAAAAAAAAAAAAAAAGAAAAGAAAAGAAAAGAGAACGGGGTTAGCTTGCGCTCCACTGGACCGCCCAGTCCGCGAGCTCACAGCTAACATTCGAGATCGCGCGGAGAGGATCGGGATTAGACTGCTCAAAAATTGCTTTGTTTCTAATTTTCCAAAGCACCCACCAGTTAGCAGACAGGTAGGTGAGGGCCGAAACAGGGTCCGGAGGTCTATCCCCCCCGACCACCGTTCCCACGCCTCACAAACGCAATCGCCAAGCTCTTGGAAACCAAAGGACCCGGCCCCCATCCCAATAACAAAGCGAGAGAACACGCATCTCGTGAATAGATGGTCGGCCGTCTCCTCAGTGGAACCACAAAGCACACATAGGTTAATACCAGTCCAGCCCCTTTTTGCCAGATTATTTGTCGTAAGAAGCCGATTCCTTAAGGCGAGCCAGATAAAAATCTTGACTTTAGACGGCATACGTAACCTCCACAGTTGTGGAGCAGTGCCGTCCAGCAATCCCCCGCTGTTAAGTAGCATGTAGGTCGACTTGACAGAGAAGACACCCTTATCATGCCACCTCCAGACAATTCCGTCGCTCCTGTTCCCCGGCGATGCAGCACCAACGAGTTCCTTCAACTTGCGCACAAGCATCCTACCCCTCTGATTCCTCGTATCAGCCCCTCTCAGGATCTTCCGCCACCTCCAATTGTTGCGGTCAAAACACTCGCTGACTCTGAGCGCCTTCCTGACGGCACTACAATAGAGCTCGGGGAATATGTACTGCAAGGCCTTCTCCCCGCACCATCTATCAGACCAAAAATTAATGGACCGACCATCGCCTAAAAGATAGGAGACCCCTCCTTTATAAATCTCTCTGATACTGAGGACATCTCTCCACCATTGTGAGGCTGGCCTAAAAGAGCTTCCCTCCCATAACGGCTTTCTCCTTCCGTAGTACAGGCCCCGAATCAGTTTGGTCCATTGTAAATCAGGAGCCGTACAGAACCTCCACCACCATTTGCAAAGAAGGGCTACGTTCATAACATGCAGATCCAGAATGCCCAACCCCCCCTCTAGCCTAGTCCTGCACACGTTGTCCCAAGCAACAAGCCGACCCCAGCCGCGGTAACCCGTGGTGCCGGCCCAGAAGAAGTCCCTTCTAAGGGCCTCTATGCGTTTCGATACCCAAATTGGGGCCTTGAAAATCGAGAGATGGTAGAGGGGAATATTGGTGAGAACTGCGTTAATATTGAAATAAAGGAGACCCCAGCCGCTCCCAGCCGCTCCAATATTTTTACGTTTTATTTTACAATATTGAAGCCACTCTCAATCTCTGATCCCATATTGTTGTCGGAGAGAGAGAAAGAGAGAAAGAAAAACATAAATAAATAAAGGAAAATGCTATGTGTATACCTGTAAGGGGTGTACATCTCACACCCCCATCCTTAGATCTACCCATCTAAGGATGGGGGTGTGATGATGGGTCACTTGATGTGATCCGTAAAAAATATCGCCACCATTAAAATGGTAGAGATGTATGATATACACCCCTTCGAAATGTACATGTAGCATTGCTCATAAATAAAATAGACCACCGTTTCTGGGTGGGTTGGAAGAGGTTGAGAGGCTGTTAAGTTCTAAGTCCGGCCCTGAGATTTAGAGGCCGGGCCAGACTAGCAGCCCATCTTTACATTATTTTATTAATAATAATAATAATAAATATAAATATAAATATAAATATAAATATAAATATAAATATAAATGGTAGTAAGAATGACACGTGAGTCATCACTCTTCCTTATCCGACTACAAACAAGATCACTATGATGAGGACGGCGGACAACGCATAAATATTGCATAATGCATAATAATAATAAGAGGTAGACTTGTCTGCTTTTATTCGAAGTATAAATTTTTTTATATTTTTAAATTATTTTTTATACTATCAGTTTAATTATTAATATGTTTGAAAATTAATAATTTTAATGATTATAATGAATGTCTGTAAGTTTAATATTGTAAAAATATATCAAATCATGTAAAATTTTGTTTATACTAATCAATCGTCCAAGTGACAAAAAATTTGATGGTTGATATTTGAAGCTCGAATTCGAAGCCTAATTATTTTATATTTCTAGCTAAAGTTTATTTTTGAAGTTTATTTCAAAAATAAACGGGACCAGATAGCATGATATTTTTTTCTAAAAAAAAATAAAAAAATAAATTATAGTATATAAAATAATATCAATATTTTTAATTTAAAATTTTAGTATCATATTATCGTATTTTGTAAGATTTTTATTTTCAACCGTTGATTTTAAACATTTTCGATCATCAGGTAAATGATATAAAAAACATTACAAAATTTATTTTCTTAATATTTCAAATAGTATAAATTAAATTTAACGAAACCGCTCGTACATTCGAAATTTCAATATGAAAAAAAATAATTTAGACGCACAAAAATTTTAGCTGGACTCTGATAATAATGCATTATTGTTATTATTATTATTATTATTATTATTATTATTATTAGTTGGGTGATGAAACAAATAAAGTTTGTTTTGCGATAGTATATAGCACATCCGTAATCCTATAAAAAAATGTAAATATAATTATAGGGCCTGCTGGCTAATTCGTTGGGTTGGTCGTTCGTTGTTTGTTTGTTTGTTGTTTGTTTGTTTATACGACCCCCGCGTACTCCCATTTATCCGGGGCCTCCCCCTGTGATTTCCGGCCAAAAGGAGGGTGAGATGCGTCCCACTGCAAAAGCAGCACCGAGAGGAGATCGGCCATTGCTGATTCGACACGTCGCAATTCGTATACTGTAGAAAGAGCTGACCCCTCCTTTATTCGCACGCAATTTGACCGCAAAGGAGATAAGAAAGAGAGAGAAGTCGGGAGGAGAGCGAGGGTTGTGGCGGCAGAAGCAGCAGCAGCAGCAGCAGCAGCGACCCCCCAACTTAATTTTCTTAATTAACCTCACCCAAAATCGCCCTAAATTAACCTCTTCCACCACCACTTCCCATAGGCCCCCCATTGCCCCCCCCCCCCCCCCCCCCCCCCCCCTCCCACCATAGGCCCATAGCTAGCTAGCTTCATAATAATAATAATAATGATATTAAGAAGAAGGAGCAGCAGTAGCTTTAATTTCTCCCTTCTAGTATACTCCACTTTTTTCTCTCTCTCTCTCTCTCTCTCTTTCTCTCTCTGCCCCTCCTCCTCCATTTGCTTTTCATCATTCTCTCAGAGGAGGAGAGGAGGAGAGCTAGGGATCCAGATAATTAATTATTAGTTAGATTAAAACTATACATATACATATATATATACATCGGATGGGGAGGGGGAGGGTGGAGCTGAAGCGGATCGAGAACAAGATAAGCCGGCAGGTGACGTTCGCGAAGCGGCGGAACGGATTGCTGAAGAAGGCGTACGAGCTCTCCGTTCTCTGCGATGCCGAGGTCGCCCTCATCATCTTCTCCAATCGCGGCAGGCTCTTCGAGTTCTGCAGCAGCTCCAGGTATATATATATATATATTACATCTACACACGAATTATATATTAATTAATGCTGCCATGCACAATATCTATATCTATATCTATATATATAGAAATCAACACTAATTAACACGCCCTCACTCTCTTTCTTTCTATGGACTGTGCTTCTCTCTCTCTCTCTCTCTCTCTCTCTCTCTCTCTCTCTCTCTCTCTCTCTCTCTCTATATATATATATATATATATATATATATATATATATATATATATATATATATATGCTACGTAGGTACTTATGCTATAGCTGGGTTTCTTAATTCCTATTTCATTTGTGGTAGTCTCGTGCTGTTTAGGCGATCTCGATGTGCAAGGCACGGCCGCTTAAGAGCTAGCTATAATTTTATAATTAATTGAGAAAGAAATATAAATGATCTTCGTTATCGTTCGTTGCTTTTTGTTTGTGGTCTTAATTTATTTTTCTCGCTGTTTTTTCCCTAGCCTAATGATTAATTTATTTATTTTTCCTAGCTTTCATTCGCGAATGAATTACGGAAAGAAGAAAGTGTGAAAAGTAAATTATTCAGAGATGGAATCGATTGGAAGAGTTGGTACAAATGAACATCTATATATATATACGTTTTAATTTGGCCCTCAATATTTTTCCATGGGGATATTAATTTACTCCTTATCGTACTTGTTATTTTAATTCCTTTATTCTATGTGTTGTTATATTTCAAAGTATCTATAAAGCTAATTATGTATACAGCACTTTAATGAGCAAGTTCCTCTTTGATACCTACCATCGTGCTCTTTTTATTAATTGCCACTTAATTTTCTTTCTTTTCTGAAAATATATATATTTGTTTGATTGCTAATATTGTACTTGATCTTTTTGGTTATTGAATGATCGATTTTGATGTTTCTACTTGCCCCTTGTTAATTTCTTAGTGCCTTGTCATATGAATACTGTTGTAATAGCAAGTATGCTACTGTTACAAGACACTTTATGATATTTCTTGCTGTTGGCTGCTAACATATGCTTAATTTTCTTTCGAAGCTGATACAGGAACACCAGTTGACACACAAAGTAAATATAAATACGTAAATACAAAATATTTTTGGAAATATATATATGCATGTATTATGTGTGTTTAATTATAAGTTTGTGCATGAAACAGGATTATATATATTATACTAGAGTAAGAATAAAGATTCTTATACAAGTCTGCCATGTATGTAAAATAAAATGTAGCGAAAAATCGCCAAATCCAACAAGTAAAAAGCTTCAAATGATATAGAATACAAACTGATCATTGCTGTGGTCTCGGAGGATAGTTTAAAGGCCTTGCCAAAAGAATCACAAAGATTAATTGGCAATTATTTTCTAGGTGTAATGTAGTTCCAAATCAATACTCAGTTCATCTTCAAGGTGGATATACGTAAAGTACATTTTAAAATTGACGATTTTCATATATATATTCATGACACATAATTTGTCTTACCATTTTGTGTAATTCAATTTGAGTACATGATTTAGCTCTGCAAGTCTTTCAAGAATAAATATGCATTTATGTTCATATAGGAGTTAATTTTTTAATAATATTTTTACATAGGCCTACATTCATGCATGCAATTATACATTGGAATATGAGAGCTTTTAATATATATATATATATATATATATATATATATATATATATATATATATATATATATATATATATATATATGCAAACATACCTATCCATTGATCCACGTATGTACATACATTCTTATGCTAGTTGGTTGACAAGAAGGCAGTTTGTATGAAATTTATACATGATTTTTCTTACTGGTAGTTGACGGTTACTTAATTGGCAGAGAAAATTAATATAATAGTATTGATACCTGAGCATTATTTCTGCATAGGGTATATATGTTCAACAAAATCCATGGGTAAAAGTTAGAGGAAGATCTAATTCAATGCACCTATGGACTGTTCACGTGAGTAGGTACCTGAATGTGGTTCTTAATGGTCATGCAGATATTTTAATATTACTAGCTTACCATACCAGTTTGAGATCATATCATGGGATTTTCGCATTATTTGAAATAGGATACTCCTTATACTCATTTAATATACATGATAATTATCATTATGTAGATAAGGTGTGAGAACTAATTTGGAAAAGAATTAAAGTACACTGAAAAAAAAAAAAAGTATATTAGGGCTATTGCCATATCAATAAAGTTGGGACTTTTCTCAATGTTTAAGGTTTCTTTTGTTATCGGTTTGAAACTTTGGCGTATTGATCAAACACGATAATGGAAACAAATTGGAAAAGAATTATAATACATTGAAAGGAAAAGGAACATATTGCCATATCAATCTAGTCGTATTTTGCTCAACGTCTATTTGCTTTGTTTTTTATTTGAAAAATAGAAAGCATTGGTTGTATATATGTATTGATTTAATTATATTGGGTCTTACTATTTGGACTATATAATTTGATGAAGTCAATTTTTTTATTTTTTATATTTTCTAACTATATATTTGGGCCTTCTACTTGTAAGTTTTTGGATTATAATTAATTCTTCTGATCCAAAGCTCATATTTAATAGCTTTCTTTTTTAATGACTAAAGTAGGGATGATTAGAATATTAAAAAAAATATAGAGAGAGAAAAAGAAGTGAGAGAAAAAAGAAAATACTAGGGTTTTGATTTTATCTTGGTTCTATCAGGAAGGATGTGAGATCTTCCTTTTGAGGTGTGGTTTGCACTATTTAGATACAGTTAGAGATTGTTGGAGCTTCTCTTTATTTTTAAGAAAAGGTGATATCTCTCCCATTTGTATCTCTCTTGTAATCTCCATGATTTTATAGTAAAAACTTTTTTTGATTGTTCTCCCGTCGATATAGGCATAACCGAACCATATAAAATCATTGTGTTCTTGTGGTTTAATTTTTATTGTTATTGACCTGGTGTTTGGCTCTCTATTTTAATGTTTAGGATGTGAATTATAAAATTGCCCACCAAATATTTGTGAAATTATCATTAATATTTTTCACCCTTATTTTTACAACAAGATATTTTAATGTGTGCATATATAAATTGTGATGTTTTAATTAATGAGTCTCAAGCCCATAGATATCAACCCTGTAGACTCTTTCACTAAAAACTAAAAACTGAAATGGAATGAAATCTTCATTTCATCAAACTTTCTACCAAGACATTTGGTGTAAAAGACATAAGAAATTTCTATTAATACTAGATAGTCTCTCTTAACTTTTTGCCCGAATATTCTACAATTTCATAGAAATTTCTATTTTGGAAATTTTTTTTTTTTTTTTTTTTTTTTTGAGAGAAAAGTAGTATGCTATCCGCTTCGGTTATTTTGAAATAAACTTAGCTGGAAATATGAAACAACTAGGTTTCGAACTCGGAACCAAAAGTTTTGATTCTCTCCTATACTGGCCCACACTTTCGTCGATCTCATGGTATCAAAAAAACAATCCTGGAGCAACCACTAGAGTTAGACTGGAGAGAAGGCGGGATCAAATGTATGTGAGATTAGAAAGAGCAAGTGCAACCGGTGTCTAATAGCTTTAACAACTAAGATATATTTTTATTATATAGATTTTTTCATGTGCATCCTTCTCTACTGTTTGGTATCACTCTGCAGGAATCTTGAAGTATGCAGAGTGAAATCCAATGCTAGGACGAGATGCACCTGAAGAGATCGATTCGGTAAATTGTTTCTCCTTCAGTCATCTTCTCGTCCATGTGCAAAAAGTCAAGAGCGTGGCATTAATGTGATGGTTATAATCCCCCAGAATGGTATGGTCTTATAAGCTTTACCTTATTTTCTGATTCACTTTAACTTGGAAGACTTTGTCGAGTGTCTTATGATGGTACAGTGCTTTTTTAAGGTGATAGATTGACTTAACGACAAAGCTAAAAACGTAATAATTCCCTTTTTTTTGTGGTTTAATCTGATTTTGTTGGTAGAAAAATCTGTGATGTTCAAACACTGGCGCTATCAAATCTAAATGATCGTATTTAAAGACAATAAAAAATATCTATATTAATTGTTATTTCTTAATTTCCTGTCAAGCACATTTACATCATGCATCAACACTGTTTCTTGTGTGAGAAATCCCTGATTATCCTATGTGTTGGGCCAACAAATTTGGAGAGATAGCTAGAGGATAATCTTTTTTTTTTTTTTTTTTTTTTTTTGAGAGAAAGGCAGCATGCTGCCGCTAGAGGATAATCTCTCTAGAGGTTTAGGATGGCACGGAGGTCTTAAGCCTATGTGGTTTTGTGACTCTACGCTTCTTAGGGGAAGTTATTTATTTTTGAGCTACTCTAATTCTAGACTTGTTTAATGTGACTTCCTTAAAATTTGGAATAATTATATACATAAAATATAATACGACTAAATTTTTTAGCATGACAATAATATTTTGGACAGTGGCTAAATCCACGGTTATAACTTTTGGGCAGTGACTAGACTCAAGAGATTAAGAGGGTTAAACGTTCTAGAGCTAGAGTAGTTCTGGGATGGATGACCCATGGGAAGTGGTGTGTTATATTTAATTTCCTTAACCTCTTAGGCTTAGCCATTGCCTAAAATGTTATAACTAGATTAAGAGATTTAGTACTATTTTGCCTTATATATAAGACTATTTCAAATTCTGAAAATATCACATTACTTTCATTTTTAAGCCATGATGTTTTCGTTAGGCTCAACCACACTCATAATTATCATGCGATGTAAAACTCGTCCTACTAGCTTTGTCATTCAGACCTTGACTTAATCTATTATTTTCGAATTTTGGCTTAGCTAGTCATTCAGATCCTAACTCAGTCGTATTCTGACTAAGTCTATCATTCAGATCTTGACTTAGCTGTGATTTATTTTCACACTTTCGCCTAGTGATTGACTTTGATACCAACTGTGACACCTTACTCTCGGAAGAGTCATCTATCATAGAACTATTCTAGCTCTAGGCTCGCTTAACTCTTTTAACCTGATTGGTCCTAATCATCACCCAAAATACTATAGCGAGGTTAAAAAATTTAGTCCTATTACACCCTATATATATATATATATATATATATATATATATATATGTATAATTGAGCCCCTATGCTTGTAAAAGTATAAAGTTATTTGTGTTTGTGAGTTTTTTACCATTGGATGTAGGAATGTGCGGTTAGGATGATGGTGGGCCCCTTGGGTTTAGTGGGTGGTTTGTGAAATAATATAATCTAAGGGGTAAAATTAATCAAAGAGTTAGATCTAACTGTAGAAAACTAACAAGCACTAATTGCTTGGTGCTTGTACAAGCACAGTAGCCGAACTATATATATATATATATATATATATATATATATATTGTTATAATTTGGTTTAAATTTATAGTTATCTAAATTAATATTAAATTCTAATCTAATTAGGATAAAATATAATTTGGATTTGTTTTGAACTATTTGGATTGTTAGTAGGAGTCCAATTCAACTAGAATTAAATTAGAGTCTAATTAAATTCTAGTTCGGAGCTCTATATTATATATACGTGCTACGGCTTCATTAGAGGAGATTAAATTCTCAGATCCAAGTTATTCCCTTGTTCCTTGGGTGTGGGTCGTTACGAAGCAGCCGCCTATCGTCACAGCCGCGGCAGCATTACTAGAGAGCAAGCAGAGCCTTTTTTTTTTTTTTTTCTCTTGGAGCTATAATTAGCGATGTGCTAATTAAAGGCTAAGGTATTGAGTAGCCGTGCATGTTGCACTTTGGATCTCTAATTAATTTGGTTTTCCTTTTGGGGCATATCGCGTGTATTTGGTGCTTCGTATTTTCAGAGAGAGATTTTTTTTGTACTTCGCCTTCGACAGTAATAAAGTTTTTGCTCCGTCTTCGTCCGTGGACGTAGGCCAGTGGCCGAACCACGTAAATATTGTGTGCTTTATTTTTCTTCTCTCTTTCTCGATTCTCTTTTGGTATTTTCATGCTCAGCGAACTAGATTTTTTTTGCTTTTGTCATAACAAACTGGTATCGGAGCCGGATTGTTCGTTTGGGTGTTCAAGATGTCTACAAAATTTGAGATCGAGAAGTTTGATTGCTCCAGCAGTTTCGCACTGTGGCAAGTTAAGATGCACGCAGTTCTGACGCAACAGGGGTTGCAAAAGGCGCTCTTGGGAAAGAGAAGATGTCCAGCATATTGACAGAAGAGCAGAAGGAGGATTTGGATGCCAAAGCTCTTACGGCGATTTAGTTATGTCTCTCTAATGAGGTTCTACGTGAAGTTCTTAATGAGAAGACTGTCGCGGCTCTATGGTTGAAACTCCAGTCTCTTTATATGACGAAATCTCTCACAAATAAATTATATTTGAAGCATCGATTATTTATGCTACGCATGTCGGAAGGTACATCTATCAAATCTCATCTTGATGAATTTAATTCGATTATTATGAATTTACGATTAATAGATGTAAAAATTGAGGAAGAAGATGAAGCCCTTTTATTGTTATGTTCTTTACCTCCCTCGTACAAGCACTTTAGATAAACCTTTCTTTTCGGTAGAGATACCCTATCTATTGAAGATGTTAAGTCGTCTCTACTTTCAAAAGAACAGATTGATCGACAAATTAATGGTAATTTAAGTGAAAGTACTGCAGAAGGTCTTGTTGCAAGAGGGAGGTCCAAAGAAAAAGGTTTTACCACCAGTAGACATAAATCAAGGTCGAAGTCACGACATAGGAACTTGATATGTCATTTTTGTAAGAAGAAAGGTCATATCAAATCCGAATGCTTTAAGCTAAAGAAAAGGAATGAAGATAAACGAGAGCAGAAAAAGGAGAACCCAGCAGAGGCTAGCGTTGCTGATGGCAGTTCTAATAGTTCGGAATATGTTCTCACAGTGTCTGATCAAAATAAACTTAGTAATAATTGGATTATGGATTCGGCTTGCTCCTATCATATGTGTCCCAGTCGGGATTGGTTTTCCACATATGAATCTATTGAAGGTGGAGTGGTTTTGATGGGCAATGATTCTTCATGCAAAACTATTGGGATAGGAACAGTACGAATTAAGATGCATGACGGCATGGTGAGGACTCTATCTAATTTTCGGCATGTTCCGGATTTTAAGAAAAATCTTATTTCGTTAGGTCTCCTTGATGCAAATGGATACAAGTATACTGCTGAAGGTGGAGTTATGACAATTAGCAGAGGTGCTCTTGTTCTGATGAAAGCTAAGATGGTTGAAAACCGATATATATTGCAAGGATCTACTGTCTCTGGTTCTGCGGCTACTTCCTTGTCTTCCGTTTCGGATTCTGAAATTACAAAATTATGGCACATGCGTTTGGGGCACATGAGCGAGCGTGGGATGATTGAACTAAGTAAGAGAGGTCTCCTATGTGGCCCGAGTATAGGAAAATTGGAGTTTTGTGAACATTGTGTATTTGGCAAGCAGAAACGGGTAAAGTTCAGTACTGCAATTCACAAAACGAAAGGCACTTTGGATTTTATTCATTCCGGTCTTTGGGGGCCCTCACGTGTCTGTCTAAAGGTGGTGCCCGATATATGCTTTCCTTTATCGACGATTTTTCCAGAAAAGTTTGGGTGTTTATGTTAAAGCACAAAGATGAGGTGTTTAAGCACTTTAAACAATGGAAGTCTATGATTGAAAATCAGACCGGGAAGAAGATTAAGCGACTTCGAACAGATAATGGTTTAGAATTATGTTCAATTGAGTTTGATGAATTTTGTAAAAATGAAGGTATTATTTGTCACAGAACAGTCAGACATACTCCGCAGCAGAATGGAGTGGTGGAACGTATAAATAGGACTCTCTTAGAAAGAGCACGTTGTATGCTCTTGAATGCTGGTTTATCAAAGGACTTTTGGGCAGAGGCAATTTCTACTGCTTCTTATTTGGTGAATCGTTCTTCGCGTACAGCCATTGAGTGTAAGACTCCAGAAGAGGTATGGTCTGGTAAACCTGCTGATTATTCTACTTTACGAGTATTTGGATGCCCTGCATATGCTCATGTTAATAATGGTAAATTAGAACCTAGAGCTCTAAAATGTATTTTTCTAGGCTATGCATCTGGGGTGAAGGGCTATTGATTGTGGTACCCTGATCCTAAAGCATCTAAATTTCTTATCAGTAGGGATGTTACTTTTGATGAATCTGCTATGCTTCACCCAAAATTAGAATATTTTTTTTTAGAGAAAGCGAAGGATGCTAAGAAGCAGGTAGAGCTTGAGAATGATAACTCAGTATCTTTGCAGAAAGGTCCTATTTCTAATCCAGTGCGGCTACATGACAACTTTGAAGCAGAAAAAACTCCGACGCAAGAGCAATATAGTATTGCTACAGGTAGAGAGAGAAGGCAGATAAAACTTCCACAACGATATACAGACATAATGGCCTATGCTTTATCGGTGGCTACGGAGACAGTTGATACTGGTGAGCCTTCCACATATACAGAAGCTATTTCAAGTACTGACTCTGACAGGTGGCTAGTTGCAATGAATGAAGAGATAGAGTCTCTTCATAAGAACCATACATGGGAGTTGGTGAAATCACCCGAATGAAAGAAAATCGTAGGTTGCAAATGGCTCTTTGTGACACCCCCAATAGTCCCATATTGGATGTGGATGGAATTGTGATTGGGTTTATATGAGATTTGGACACTAGTAATAATAACTGGGCTTAAGCATTTTGGGCTGTGGTTTGGGCCCAACAAGTTATTATTGCTAGTGGGTCGGGTCGTTACATTTGGTATCAGAGCCAATAACTAGCCGGAAGTGTGCGGCGAGTCTCAGCTGAGTCTGGGTCTAGATGACAGGACTAGCGAGACGAGTCTCACATTGCCTGGTGATCTTGGGCTGCTGTGTGCATTTGGGCTGACGAGAACGTCAGGCCTAAACGGGGGGAGTCTGTGACACCCCCAATAGTCCCATATTGGATGTGGATGGAATTGTGATTGGGTTTATATGAGATTTGGACACTAGTAATAATAACTGGGCTTAAGCATTTTGGGCTGTGGTTTGGGCCTAACTCGGTCGGGTCGTTACACTCTTCAAAAGGAAAGAAGGTACCCCAGGTTTTGAGGATGCTCGATATAAGGCAAGATTGGTTGCAAAGGGCTATAGTCAGATAGAGGGTGTTGATTTTAATAATATTTTCTCACCTGTTGTTAAACATAGCTCTATTCGTATGTTGCACTCCTTAGTTGCTACTCATGACATGGAGTTGGAGCAACTGGATGTGAAAACAACTTTATTGTTAGGAAAATAAATCGCACTAAATCTGATTGTGATTAAATTATCTAGCTATTTTTATGATTAAATTTGAATAACAGAACTTACCTTTAATCGCTATGAAAATTTCAGAAATTGTAGTAGAAAAAAGTCGAAATAAATTAATCCGGAAGCGTGCGAGACACTGTCCTAAGGTGTATTTCCATCCTTCGTGCGGATTAATCGAAGATACCACCCCAAGGTACGACCGGAACTCGATCTCCTTCCTACGAGCACGACCGCAGAAGAAGTTGACGAAGATTCTCTCAACACCCGATAAATAACAACAATTAAAAAAAACGAAATAAAATTAAAATAAAATTTAAACAAATTCTTTTCCTCTCTTTTTCTTTTTCACTTGTCTAAAAAGAAAAACCTTCTCTACTCTCCTCTACACCCTACTACAGTATAGTATTTATAGGTGTGCATGGGAGTAATGTTGCATCACCAACAGCTCCCATCACATTAATTAAGGAGAGAGAGAGAGGCTAATTAGTGAAAAAGAAACGTATTAAAAAATAAATAAAAATTAAATAAAAAATTAAATGGCAATAAATAAGAATAAATTAAAATTAATAAATGAGAATAAATTTAATAAAAAAATTAAAAATTGATAATAAAATAATTAATGAGAATTTTAAAATTTTAAATTTTATTCCAACAATCCCTCACAAAATTCAAAATTTTGAAATAAGAATTAAACTCAATAATAAAATCGGGTGTTTATACTATGTAATAGGTAAGGTGTCTTTAAAAGACTTAACCTCACTTAGTGTAAGCAATTTTCATCAGAAGGAATCGGAGTGAACCAGGTCTTGAACTACGTTTCTTTGACCTGACTTCAACTGCCACACACACAGTACAGAATTCTCCGTCGCGAGTCTGTGCATTAAACGTCATGCACAGTACCTTGATTTTTTATAAGAATTTCTATGGACAACCCACATCTCATAGTCGGGCCTTATACGAATATTATTATATATGTGGTTTCCTCCAGGGATGTGTGTAGAGTCACATCTCGCAAAATTATCGCCTCGGATTCCATTAAGAGCTATAAGCTCAACCTCAACCACTACACAGAGCACAACTCATCATAGGGATGGAATTGGAACTAAAGTTCCTTTGAATAAACTGTAGAAAGTGCTCTTTGGCCAACCTGACAGCTTATTTTTACCACATTGAACCTTCTTCAAGGGAGCTCCTATCACAATGGTTGGGTTCCCACTGCATGAAGGCCCTTTATGGGTAAAGTCTCATCCCCCTCGATGACTCTAGGATCTTAGTTCTATTCAGGTCTTTCGTCAAGCAATTTATTGAGAAAGTTGGGAGCAGCTAAAAAGATTCTCGGTATAGAGATTCTTAGAGACTGAAAGTCCGGGAGATTCTATTTGACTCAGAAGAAATTTATTGAGAAAATTTTGGAGCGTTTTGGAATGAAAAATGCTAAGCCCGTAAGTACTCCACTTGCTGCTCATTTTAGGCTTTCAGCTGTTTTGTCACCACAATCAGTTGAAGATGAGAGGTACATGTCACATGTTCCCTATTCTAGTGCAGTTGGAAGTCTTATGTACGCAATGATCTGCACTCATCCAGATATTTCACATGCAGTCAGTGTTGTGAGTAGATACATGGCTAATCCCGACAAGACACATTGGCAGGCTATGAAGTGGATTCTCAGATACTTAAGAGGAACTTCAGATATACATCTAGAGTTTGGGAGATCTAATGACCTTTTAGTTGGTTTTGTTGATTCAGACTTTGCAGGCGATTTGGACAGGCGGAGGTCACTTACAGGATATGTATTTACTCTTGGTGGTTGTTCTATTAGTTGGAAAGCCACTTTGTAGCCTATTGTTGCTTTATCCACCACTGGGCAGAATATATTGCTATAACAGAGGCTGTAAAAGAAGCTATTTGGTTGAGAGGCTTATATGAAGAGCTTACTTCTAGTCAGGAGACTTGTCGTTCACTGTGACAGCCAGAGTGCTATACATCTTTCTAAAGATCAAATGTTTTATAAGAGAACAAAACATATTGATATCAGGTATCATTTTGTTCGTGATGTGATAGCACAGGGTGATATTAACGTGAAGAAAATAAGTACGGCAGACAATCCAGCGGATATGTTGACTAAGTCTCTTTCGGTAACTAAGTTCAAGCATTGCATGAACTTGATTGGTGTGTGCAGCAGCACTTGAGAACCTCTTTGAGGTTTTAGTGGAGAAGATGAAAATTCAAGTCAAGGTGGAGTTTTGTGGCGGGCTCAACACAACGGCTAACAACTACAAATTAAACCAAGGTGGAGATTGTTATAATTTGGTTTAAATTTATAGTTATCTAAATTAATATTAAATCCTAATCTAATTAGTACAAGATATAATTTGGATTTGTTTTGAACTATTTGGATTGTTAGTAGGAGTCCAATTCAACTAGAATTAAATTAGAGTCTAATTAAATTCTAGTTCGGAGCCCTATATTATATATACGTGCTACGACTTTATTAGAGGATATCAAGCTCCCAATTAGATCCAAGTTATTCCCTTGTTTCTTGGGTGTGGGTCGTCACGAAGCGGGCGCCTATCGTCACAGCCGCGGCAGCATTACGGAGAGAGCAAGCAGAGCCTTTTTTCTCTTGGAGCTATAATTAGCGATGTGCTAATTAAATGCTAAGGTATTGAGTAGCAGTGCATGTCGCACTTTGGAGCTCTAATTAATTTGGTTTTCCTTTTGGGGCATATCGCGTGTATTTGGTGCTTCGTGTTTTCAGAGAGAGATTTTTTTCGGACTTCGCCTTCGACAGTAATAAAGTTTTTGCTCCGTCTTTGCCCGTGGACGTAGGCTAGTGGCCAAACCACGTAAATATTGTGTGCTTTATTTTTCTTCTCTCTTTCTCGATTCTCTTTTGGTATTTTCGTGCTCAACGAACTAGATTTTTTTCGCTTTTGTCATAACATGTATATATATATATATATATATATATGAATTGAGCTCCTATGCTTGTAAAAGTACTAAGTTATTTGTGCTTGTGAGTTTTTTACTCTTGGATGTAGGAATGTGCGGTTAGGATGATGGTGGGCCTCTTGGGTTTAGTGGGTGGTTGGTGGAATAGTATGATCTAAGGAGTAGAATTAATCAAAGGGTTAGATCTAATGGTAGAAAACTTACAAGCACCAATTGCTTGGTGCTTGTACAAGTACAGTAGCTGAATCATATATATATATATATATATATATATATATATATATATATATATATATATATATATATATGATTATTTTAAATTTTGGGGATGTCATATTTCTCTTCTCTTTTAAAACTTGACGTCCTCGTCAAGCTCAAGCACGCTGTTACGAGGAGCGCACAAACAAAAACGAAGTCAATAAGCGATCACCACACAAAAGCAAAACTCAAATGCACGACAAAATAAAAACACACAGATTTACGTGAAAAAAATTTTACAGGAAAAAAATCACGGGTGAAAGAGAAAGATTTCACTATATGAAAAAGGGAATACAATATTCTCTGTTACAATCGCTTGATCTTATTAGGGCAAAATAGAAAAGGAGCAAATACTTCATAACGGATTTCTTTTATTGGATCTGATCTGTACCGCGGGGGCTCCGCCACCCGCAACCCCTGTCCGATGTTAGTGGTGGCCGGCCTTCGGGTTCGGCCCGAACCCCCATCTTTCCATCACAGACATCCAATTTTTCCTTTTGAAATATTTTCAAAATTTGTTGTCGCACCGGGAAGCCATCGGCGAATCGGAAATATAAAATCGAGACAATTTTCAATTTCGAGGCACATGTAACACACACTAGCACGGACTCTAGCTGTCATTCCCAAATCATGATTTAGTATGTCATTCAGACCCTGGTTCAGTCGAAGCTTATCTTAAATTTTCGGCTGGTGATTAGCTCTAATACCCACAATAATGCCCCACCTCCGAAGGGGTGGTCATCCATTCTATAACTATTCTAACCCTAACAAGCTTAATCCTCTTAACTTTTGGAGCCTAACCTCCGCTCAAAATACTATAACCGGATTAAGAAGTTTAATTCTATTATATTTTATCTATAGGACTATTTCAAATCCTAGAGATGTCACAGATTTTCTTAACCCTATTAGTTTCTCGGCTTACGATTTCTAGTTCCGCATGGCATGAGAGTATGGATGTATTTGAGAATTACTGTCTCTTAGAGGCAATCTCCTTATTACACCACTTCTTATCAAAGAGCTTTGTTTCCTGTTAACAAAGGCTTCCACGCTGATCCATCTAAATTGCTAGCGTAATTAATCATATCGAACACTTCAAGTATCCACAATTAGTAGATTAAAAGAGCATTTTACTCGAAGACAAATCTGGATTCTCACTGCAAAAGATGCTCAAAAAAAAGATGAGGAGACACATCTGCTAGTTTTTCAGGACACGAAGGTTCAAAATATATAGTTTGGTTATTTCAGTTTTCTCAAGTATGATCTAATTTGCAGATGGTATGTTGCATTGCCTGATCCATCTTATATAAATTTAGAAAGTGATTCATTAGTCAAACTACATGGTTGTGAGCAAACTTGCTATGGATGTTCCTGAATTGTGTTATCTAATTAGCGATTTCTCCAATTTCATCGCAGCATACTTAAGACTCTTGAGAGGTATGAAAGATACACTTGTGCAGCATCAAATACTGGCGTCCCAGCCACTGAGACACAGGTAGCTAGCAAAATTTCTTCTCTAAATATTGTATAAGGTACTTTCTCTGATAGATTATTTTTTAGTTAAATTAACATAGTGACATTAGCAAATTCATGCCCCTATATTGGTTGCACTCGTCTATTTAAATCTTCACTTAATATATCAGTTTTACTTGAATCTGTCTGGTCTTGGATATGTAATCTGTGCTCCAGTTGAGATCTTTCATGTCTTTGCTCTTTATCCGTGCTCTTCCATGAATTAGTTGAAACATTGTTCGTAATTTCTCTGCCGAGAGTTGTACCCAAATTTTGTTTCCTGCCGTTTTTCACCTTTCTTTTGCAAATATTTCATTCTCTGTGGTATTTATACCTTTTTAGGCTAACAGTTGATCAATTCTAATGCCATAATGGTAGCATTTATTCTGAGCACATTTTCCTACGCCAAATTTAGTGCCTCATATTGTTCTAATCCCAGCTTACTAAAGCTAGATATAGTGTTAAAAGATTGCTTTCAAGTTACAAAATGTGCAGAAGGTGGCAATTGTCCTTGTATATGTGTCTGTCACATTCTTCCTGTGGAAAGTTTATAATTTAGTGGAAGAAATTCGTTAAATAGCCATGCTTGTAAATAATTCTCAAATATCTGACATAAGTAGACTTGAATTATTTGTTCCACAACACAATTGAGAAACAACAATTGATCTGTTTTTTTTTTTTCTCCTTTGTGTTGTATCTGTTTCCGTAGGAAAGGTTTCTACTTGTTCCTTTTGTTTTTTTCCATTTTTTTAGTATGCTCTTCTGTGATTTATAATGAGGTTCTTTTATATGGTCCAGAGCAATTATCAGGAATATCTGAAGCTAAAGATGCGAGTTGAGATCCTCCAGCAGTCACAGAGGTTGTATTTGTTTGACTCGATCCCCTCTCACTTAATATTTTTGACAAGTGCTATACGTGCCTTTGCATGCAGATTAATTTTCTAATGAGAATCTTATGGCTGATTATACAGAAATCTTCTTGGTGAGGATTTGGTTCCACTGAGTTCAAATGAACTCGAGCATCTTGAAAATCAATTAGAGAAGTCCTTAAAGCAGACCAGATCAAGAAAGGTAATTATCTAAGGATGTTACAAACGCATTCGAACTTTTCCTCTGAGAACAATTGGTCTCTCTTGTGACATCTAGCCGTTGCTTTCCCAGTTAACATCTTTGCTGGTGGTAGAGATTTGATATAACTGTTCTTTGCCATACAAAATTATAATTAGTAGAAGTGTTTTCTTTCATATAAAACTAACGGGGCCAGCTGATCACGGTTTTTGAATTGGGATGGCATTAGCTTAGACGTTGCGGTATCACTCTCTGGTTTAGCATGACAGTGTCGCTGCATGATGATAATAGGGAATTGGAATATATTTTCTTCCTTACAGTTACTAATTAATTCTGCTTTTGATGTCTATTATTTGCAGACACAAGTAATGCTTGATGAGCTATGTGACCTTAAAACAAAGGTATTAAGCCTTATGCTCAGTTTTTTTTTATTATTTTTTTATTTTTTTCCATTTTTTTGTGTGTGTGGGAGGGGGGGTTAGATCCTTTTTTCTGGTGTAAATACTATAAGAAGCCGATAGGCTTATTCTTCTTTTGTTTCAACAACCTGTTTTACCCAAATGCAGGAACAAATGTTGCAAGAAGCAAACATATCTTTGAAAAGGAAGGTAACTATATATTTACTGGCCTACTGGTGATACTTCTCCAATGATTATCATTTGCACACACAGTATAGGATTGCAGGAAAATTGCTTTTTTCGCTGAGAGATTTTACGTAATGTAATGAATACTTCAGTAGCGCATAAAGAAATTTGTCGAAGGTTTCTTTGAAGAATTTCTACTTTTATGTAACCAAATTCTGAGCAATCAGTCGTACAAGAACTGCCGTTTTCTCACTTCACAGTTGGCCTTCTTTCTTTCCATCAAATCAAACATTAAACATCCGGCTGCTTACATGTTCGTCGATACTGGATCTAGCATGCGATACTTAAAAGTACACCAAGGTCAAATTCGCGGCAATATTATAGTTGAATGGACTTATATATGTTCTCCCGAAACATCACCAACTTATGCAACATTTGATGTTCTTCATTTCTTATATTCTTTCTTCTTTTTTTTTCGTCTGTACCAGATCGCTTGTTAACTTTGCTTGCATTGCTATGTCTCGCAGTTGCAGGAAGCTGGTTTAGAAGATCCCCTCCAACTATCCTGGGAAAATGGCACCGGTGGTGCATCTAATGTAGCCTGCAATCAAAGGCCTTCACAGTCGTCGCAGGGATTCTTTCTCCCCATGCCTTTTGAACCTTCGCTCCAAATTGGGTAAATTCTCGTCAGAAATGGATAACATATATGCTTCATCACTTTTTTTAAAAAAACTTGAATTTCATTTTCTTTCTTTCTCCTAGTTTCGATGGCAAAAAATTATTCCCATAGTTTGTTTTGCGTAACAATCAAGTCCTTCCTACGGGTCTACCATATGGAAAAGCGCCATGTCTAGCATCATCTACCGTTATACTTTCCATGGAATGAACTTTGTGCAAACATCCGAGAAGAAACACAAATGAAAATCAAAACTTCACAGATAATGTTGTTATAGTTGTATGTTTAAGTGCTGAATTAATTGGAGCACGGATCAAACTTTAACGGCAAAATTTGTTACTGGCCCAAACAAAATTGTTCCAAAAACTTCTTAATTTCCTGATGAATGTGACTGTGTCTAACTACAGCATTGGTTGCATGCAGGTACTATCCCATGAATATTAATCAGTTGAATGCAGCTGATGCAACAACAAGTGCGAAGGGCTATCCTCCTGGATGGATAGGATGAAGCCTTACGCTTCATTAATTTCAACCAAACTCTTGTCTGTCTTGTATCCTTGTCGACTACTTTATCGTATCTTATATTTGCTTCTAAGCACGAGAAAACTGAAGAAGAATAAATGGTACATACATATATATATATATATATATATATATATATATATATATATATATATATATATATATATATATATATATATATATTAGCTCCTACAACTACAGAATGATAGAAGGAAATGGAGCTAGCTTGATTAGCTTGATTATATATTGTGGCTATTAATTAAGAGTTGGGATGATGCAGTATCTTGCTGGAAAAAACAAATAATTATTTCACCCTGGTCAGTAAGATTCAGGCCTTTTGTGTAAGATCATACATGATCTAAATTCTCAGACTGAGTTTTATGGTTGTTAGTTGGTACATAAATGTTTACAATATTTACTTTGAGAAGTGGTCGATTATCTTCAGAAGTGATCCATGTGATACTTGTGGTGGTGGTGAGAAATTAAGTTTGTTCACTTCATTTATATCCAGCAACATATATGGCGATGTCAAGTATTCCAATCAGGAGATGCTTATCGCAGTTCTCAGAGTATGAATATCTTCTTTCACTTTTTCCCTAACTGAGGAACTGATCTACTCATGATCATGTCGCTGGTCCAGAGTTTGGAAAAAAGAAAAGAAAAGGAAAGGAAATATATATAATAGGCTTCTCTGCCATTTCTTAATTACAAAGGCATGCACACATTATAATTAGTTGATGATATGGTATATATTGATGTCCAAAAGGCTACATGCATGTGATTCTCCTTTCTGAATAGAGAACTTATTATTTAGCCGCGTATGCGAAAGCCCATTTCTGAACTAAGTTATATAAAATATGAACTTTCCAGCAATGCAGATTAGCTGTTCCGGTTTTGCGGGCCCCCACACATACACATGCATATGTAATTTGTTCTATTTGTGTTACCTTTTTCTTTAGGCATGAGCGGTGGGTACGTATACGTGGTTGGCACATTATTATTATCTGAATAGATGGATAGAGGGTCCATGCCCAGAATATATCTTTTAATTTTGAGAGAGTAGATAAAAATTTAACATACAAGTTAATGTACTCAATGATGATCAGCCTTACGATGAATGAATATTAATAAGATAAGCTTCAACATGACACACAAAAGCTCTTTTATTATTATTAGTTTTTTTTTTTTTTTTTTTTTTTTTTTTTTTCCTGTATCTTGGGTGAAAATTTTTGATTATAAAATGCTATTTGTACGCCATTCAAAATAAATAAATAAATAAATCTTATGCCCCTACAAATAGGATGTATGGACTGAACATCCCGTATCAACTGAACAGAATAGGGGAAAGCTGCATCACATGGGGTCCGACGATCGTGACCGTCGGTTGTCTGCCAGCGTTGGCGTCTGAGTACGAGGGTCAGTGGCACGATCGTAATATGCCCACAATTTGGAGGGCATTTGTTTATTTATCCACCATTAAATTACGCTTTTCTCCGCCGTCATTAGTTATTATTAATATTAACACCTTTTTTTTCATAATATCACCTCTCTCTCTCTCTCTCTCTCCCGTTCTCTTCTCAACCTCTTTCAAAACCACATCCATCCCCTTCGCCCTCCGATCTCCTTTTCCCTAACACCACCACCAAACCTAGCGCTCTCCCTCTCTCTCTCTCTCTCTCTCTCTCTCTCTCTCTCTCTCTCTCTCTCTCTCTCTCTCTCTTTGTTGTTCGATAGGGTTAGGGTTAGGGTTAGGGTTTAATTGAAGATCGGGATATATGGGGAGGGGGAGGGTGCAGCTGAAGCGGATCAAGAACAAGATCAATAAGCAGGTGATGTTCTCGAAGCGGAGGAATGGATTGGTGAAGAAGGCGCACGAGATCTCGCTGCTATGCGACGCCGAGGTCGCGCTCATCATTTTCTCCACCAGGGGAAAGCTCTACGAGTACGCCATCCATTCCTGGTGCGATCATCTCCCTCATCTCTTCATTTATCTTGAACTGGTCGCTACATTTATTTTTTCCTCCCTAATTATGGCATTAGCATCGATCTGTTGCAAATTCCTATATTTTTCGTGCCCTCGAATTGTATGAAGGAAGACTTAGTGTGCGAATGCGAATTCCGGGTGATTTACAAGTTTATGTGTTGTTCGTGGGTTCTTTGTTCATCTGTTTGATATCGAGAATGCATTTATTCTTTCTTTATTTGATTTTTTTAATCTTTAAGCCTTCAAATTTTGCTTGGAGTCATTTTTATTTTTTACACTTTTTCAGTTTCTCCTTCCATGGATGAAATTGTTCGCTCGTAATTGATTTTATTTTCTTCCTTGAACTGCTGAGGGATCTGACGCATCTTTTGACCCTGATGCGTAAATCGCTCCCCATGTTTTGTGTACAGCCAAATTTGAGAGCAAATGGTGTGAGATCCTCGTTCCAAGATCATCGCGACACCTGGTTGTGGGGCTATTACATTGGTCCCTTCCTCTCTCTCTCTCTCTCTCTCTCTCTCTCTCTCTCTCTCTAGAATTAGGGTTTATTTCTTCTTGATAATTTTAATTTCCATTTTGGTTTTCTTGTTCCTATATATTTCTACACTTCCTACGCTGTTCTTCGTAATCACCATTTTCTTGATTCATGTAACTACGCTTTCATTCTTTGTCTTTTCCACTGATGATCAAGGGCCTCCCTTATGATCCCCCCTTCTCGTGATTCTGGTCCTTAACTGGCCGAGTGACCGGTCAATTAATGTACTATTTCATTTTCCTATTTCGGCTTTCCTGATCTTTAAAATTTCTGAAATACATTAAAGCATTGCCCTAGCTAGCTGCCGACTCCTTTTTTTTTTCTTTGTTTTTTGCCCACTCAAATATTTCGACCCTCCTCATAATGTTGTGTTTCTTTTCAAGAACTTGCTAGTTTTTATAAACACATCTATGCACGAAGTGGCGGAAAATTTTAGAAAAGTAATTCCGTTAACCATTTTAAAAATCTTTCTACTCATTAATTAGATGTGACATACTTAAATTTTCCATAAAATGTTTTATTTGACATACCATTAGTGTTGCGTTAGATGTTTAAAATATGGGAAAGTAGTTTTAGACCTTGGGGCCATGTCAAAGATTTCAAAAGATTGATCAGCACTCGAAATACTTTTTATGGCCGGAACAAGTTTATATCATATTCAGGCCTTCTTCATGCATTATTCATGTTCATATTGATTGCTAAATTGCATAAACATAGCATTCAAACAAGTTGCAACAACGGGAAGTTCTTCCCATTTTGTTGTTCTTTATTGACCAAGGGCACGACAACTTGAAGAATTCTCTCTATTTTTGTTTTTCTTAAAAGCAGAAGTTCGAAGCATTTTCTGTTCCAAACATATTTCCCCGAAGATGTGCATTTCTCAAACTAATTGTTTAGGTCATTATGCTGTCTTGTATTTACTCTATTACGGTGCTTATTTGACGGAAGAAAAATAAGAACTACAAATGATGCTGATTGTTAAAGTTGATAGTTTACTTTCTTGTTGCTCTTAAGTTGTGCTTCTCTAACTGCCAAATCGCATGGTCTTTTTTTTCTTTTTTTCTTTTTCTTCTTTCACATCCTCGAAAACATCCTTGAACATTACGAGCATTACCCCTATGCTGAAAAAGGTGCTCATCTCAGCTGATCCTAAGTTGCAGGTACTTTTGATAGCCAAGTGTGGATGAGTCACCATATAATGTGCTTTTTTTGCAAAATTCATTAGTCTTATGGAATCTATACTCAGTTCGATATGGTTTGCAGAATAGGGATGGGATCGCTAAACACTACTTGCTCTAAAATATAGTATGATGGGGGTAGTCTTTATTGGCATGATTTATATGAATAGAAACAATTCACTTGAAATGCAAAATGTAAATAAATGAAAATATCATATACATACACATTTATGTACATACATATATATACTAGTATATATGTATGTGTATACTGATATTTGTAGATATGCTTCTCAATATGATTCCAATATAGAGTTAAGAGGATTGCATGGATCACCTGTTCTGCCATTCCAATTTGCTAGTGATCCACAAATCAAGACACTTGTTCCAATTCGAAATTCAGAGGGTATTTTACAAATTAGGTAACCGTGGTTTGTCCTGTGTTAAGCCCAATCTAATTCTTTTTAGCATAATCTTTTAATCACTTGTTTAGTCATTCAGCTCATTTTTATTTATAAGTGAATCATGCTATGTGTGTACTGGGAGATGACAAGTATTTTATCTCTATAGGGTAACTGGTGCCTCAAGTACAACAAACTGAAAGTAAATATTGATTCCATACAGAAAAGTCATAGGTAAGCTTCATAAAAATGGAAAAATGGCATATATAAGAACATGCTCATATTGGCTTGATTTGATAATTTTAGGTACCTTACGGGAGAAGAGCCTAACTCATTGAAATTCAAAGAAGTACAACAACTCGAGCAACAATTGGATAGTTCCATGAAGCTTCTAAGATCAAGAAAGGTACATTTAAGACAGACATCACTTTGCTTCAATTCTTCCATAGAAAGTTCATTACTCATACTGTGAATGAACTGTTGTACTTTATGATCACCACAATCCATCATGACCTGAAAAATTCGACTACCTATTAATCAAAAATAATTTGATTTATAGCTCTTTTGCTGATATATTGAGACTATAAAAAATGGACAGATTTATAGTCAAAAACACAATTTTACAAAGTTTTCCACACAAGGAGTATCAGGTTTTCATGAATTTTGTATTAAAATTCTAATAGTGTAGACAATGTATGCTTTTAAATCCACCTTATTTATCTTGCCAGTTGATGAAAGGATGAAAGACTTTTGGCAGTCTGCTTCGTTGGTTTGTATATAGTAAGTAGTTTCAGATGTAGCTAAAAATTCTTAGAAGTTGATCATCATGTCAGTCCTTTAATAATAACTTTAGATCGTGAAGTCTATTGTAATACGATAGTATTCTTCCTTCCTGGGAAAAAGACTATTGGGTAGAAGATTAATGCTCTGGCTAATTGCCTCCAAAAATTTTTTTTGCCGTTATGTTGTATAAAGTTCAACGACTATTCCGCTGATCAGACATGGTCTTTCGTGAGTAATCTGATCACATTTTCTTTTATATATGGCTATTGATGACACTCACGGGATTTTTTTATCTGGTGTAGAGCCAATTAATGCTTGATTCGATCTCCGATCTTCAGAAAAAGGTTATCTCAAGAAAAATCTGTCTACCATTCATTACCATCAGCTGTGGGTAAGTTTGGTATTTTCTTGTCTTGTATCTACAATGCATAAATATGATAATAATAACTTGCTTGCTTCTGATCTGTTTATGCTTTCTATTTTCATCTTTCATTATGTTCATGTTCTGGTTGGTTATAGGTTTATAGGTTTATTGATTTTTTTCTCCGAATATTGTTATTGTTGTATTGATATCTGTATTTTGTCGACAATTTTTTATTATTTAATGTGCACCGCGAGATCATTTGTGATGGAGTTGTGCATTAGAACTTAAAATTGTCTACCAAGCGGCGCCCTCTATCTAGGGGGGGGGGGGGCGCGGCGGCGGGGGGCGCGGCGGCGGGGGGCGGGGCGGGGATGACGACAGGTAATGGAGAAACCGAAGGAAGCAAGATAGGAGCATCTGCCATCTGCCAGAGCGGGGAGCAACAACAAACATGCTCAAGTTCCTCACAACACTCTTCGTCCCTATGAACTTAGGCTCTTCCTCCCTTAAACATCAGGTACCTCTCCTGCAATAATCCTTTTCTACCTACCTAGTTGGTTTATAAGTTGTACTACAGCACGATAGTGTGATGAGATTGTAGGTCGCTTAGATTTTAAACTAGATAAAAAATATTGACTGTTAGTGGGGGCAACCAAAATGTAAATGCATAAGCAGTCTCGGATACATCTATCTACCCCCTAGCACAATATGATTGGAGTCGCCCCTAGAGGCCTCCCCATGGTCAGGCATGTTATTGATTGACACCGAGTTTAGATGCTAAGACGGCACGTAGGGCATGTGTGTACATGCGTGCAAGGGAGTGCGCCACATGGGCGAGCGGTGTTTCTTTTTGTCGTGCGTGCGCAAATATGCAGGGACTTTATTTGTGTGCGGATAGTTCGTTGTTTGTGTTTGCTTTGCTGCATAACCGCCCATGGGTGTGCGTTGTGCTCGTGGCGAAGTCAAATATAGACATGCTCGTACTTTCAACCACACAGTATCCAAACTCGATAATTTCTAAATTTAAAAAAACACCTGATTACTTACTGGGTCGGGGGATGCACTGAAATGTATGATGCGATGGAGGATAAAACGACATACTTGGCACCCGGTGCAGGTGATAATGTCTTCAAACTAGTGTTTGCATTGTGGTCATTTAATTGTTGATATCTGATTCACAATTACCTGTGCCTATACTAACGTGTAACGTGTGTATCCAATGCGCACAAGTGGTTTCATGGTTTCAAGCACGTAGGATTTTCTCTGTATACATGTGCATATGTACGGATGCGTGTGTGTGCGTGCACAAAGCTGTGCTTGGTATTTTGATGTAGTTCTTAGATGGTTAGCTCAGAAAATATTGGGGGAGAACATTTGCCGTGCTCTTTTTTGAGGTTTACTATGACACATGCACCAACAAGCCACAACAACCCGCTATCCCCCTGCACCCACCACACTGACCCAAAACGCACCTACACCTCTAAGGATATCTAAAATTTTATTCAAATTCGAACAAATTTATATTTTAACCATTTAAATTAATATTTTTTGAAATATTGTAAAAAAAAAATAATTATGGATATCTAAAATTTTATTCAAATTCGAATAAATTTATTTTAACAATTTAAATTTATATTTTTTGAAATATTGTAAAACAAAAAATAATTATTTTAAATTTGAATTTTGAATTTGAATATGATTTTTTTAAATATGTCGGATTCAAATTTGAGTTTTGATAGTCAGTTGGATTCGGATACCTCTACACCACCCCAACCCAAACTACATGCCTCCCGTACACACACACACGCCCCACCCCCTACACACACCACACACACTGCACCCCCAACCCACCCCCTACACACACACACAACCCCCACACCACCAGCACCCCCGCCCACACACACCCCACCCCCTACCCACCACACCTCCCCCCTACACCACACACACCCCTACACCCACACACCCCCACACCCGACCCACTCCTAAACACACACACCCGTACCCCGCCCCACCCCCTACACACACCACCCGTACCCACACACCTCGCCACACCACCCACACACCCACACACTCCGCCACCCCCTACCCCCTACACCCAACACACTCCCGCCCCACCCCCTACACACACACACACACACCCCCACACCGACCCACTCCCTAAACACACACACCCGTACCCCGCCCCACCCACACACCACAACCCGTACCCGCCCCACCCCCTACACACACACCCCCGCACCCTTACAACACCGCCCAAACTACATGCCTCCCGTACACACACACACCCTTACACACCCGCCCAAACTACATGCCTCCCGTACACACTCACACACCCCACCCCTTACACACACCTTACAGCTCCCTTTACATGCCGCCCGTACTCGCCACCCCTACCGCCGCCCCCTACAGGGCCCCTCCCCCACAACACACACAGCGCACTTACTCCTACAACTCGCTGTCCCTGTCATCGGCACACAAATGCAGACTCATCCACTTACAGCACACGCTCAAACTTTTCTCATACCAAGCAGTGACAAGTATTAACTGTTTAACTTAATACTAGGAACTACGAAAGCTAAGTGAATCTGATAACAAAAGGTAAGGATTCACCTGAGATTACAAATGAAAATCATATGAAACACATAACAGCCATTAACAAGCATCATGAAATGCAGAACATCATCCTTATTGCATTGAAAAAAATGGTGAACTACTCTAAATATATATTTTAACGCTCAAAAAGTTAAAACATTAAGATTGTCTAGCACACACGGTTAAAAATAGTTATACTAAAAGCTTGTCACATAGTGCCGCTTGTTCCTGTTCACCTTTCAACCAAATGGGGGGCAGCCAGGACAAAGTATAATAGCATACTCAAATACAATAGCTAGTAAGTGCTCAGCTCTACTTTTTTATGTCTTACAATAATAAATGGCTGCAATACCATGTAATACCATATTACTAAAAGAGCAATGCTACATGTACACCCGAAGGGGTGTACATCACACCTCCACTATTTTAATAGTGGCGATATTTTTAGGTCACATCAAGTGACCCATCATCACACCTCCACCCTTAGATGGGTGGGGTGTATGATGTACACCCGAAAGGGTGTACACATAGCATTTTCCTTACTAAAAATGCAAGTTATCAGCAGTGCAAGTGGAGAGTGAAGCACTAACAAGAATCTCACTAGCTATACCATCTTATATTTGCACGCTAGAGAGTGAGACATAAGTTCTATCCTTTTCTTCCTAAATGCACATGGTATTAACAAGACACAATATGCAGTTTCATTGTCAGTAGCTTAGAAAATACAACTTCAAAAAATGAGTCTATTTTTAACTAACGTATTTATAAAAATAAATGATACCATATATGGAGTGATGAATGAGGCAGAGAGTAAATTTAGTCATTATCCAATTTCTCTTCGCAGTCACAGTCACTTTGATTAAGAAAATGTTCCCTGCAAGAGTCAATAACCAATCAGCACAACTTTCCAAGCAAAAGATTGGTTTTCCAAGTCAGCGTTCCAAATTAGTCACTCCAGCTACTAATGACATCTTACTATATTTTCACTAGAAAATAGATGAAGAGGTGCAATTTGCATGCAGAATTTGGTTGGACCCAAAGCATTAACAATAAAAAATTTTGGACCAACAGTAATTGTTGAAGCAAAAAACCTACAATCGCTTAAGACAGATTTCTCGGGTCGGTTGGAAAAGGCAACACAGATTTAAATAAAGCAGCGACCTCAAAACCACCAAGCCGAAACAAGTTATTAATTCTCTTGTTCATAAAAACAAATCAGTCAGTGCATAATCCTAAAATGTAGGTGCAGATGATACCTTAATCTTTCACATAGACGCGACAAGGAATCTGCACCTGTCCGAGTTGCAACATCCTCGATTAGGAAAGCATTGGACAGATTGACACTCTCAGCAAGCTTGAACTCACACAATTCCTTCAATGAGCAAGCATCTGTTAAAACAGCTGAATGACACCACCTGCTGCCAATCTCCTCACCTCTCCCACACACCTTCCGCATAAAAGAAAAGAAATCACCAACCCAAATAATTTGCTAAAGCAAGAGAAGGCTTGAGAGAAAAGTTAAAGAAAGCCCCACCAATCAACAGGAGAAGGGTACCACGCATAAGTAGATTTATCATTCGCTGCCTGGCCATAATTGTTATAGCCCCATCCATATATCCTCCCATCCCTCATGGAGACAAGGGTGTGAGAATGACCGCAAGCCACAAGTTGCACCCCAGATGGTATGATAAATGCTGGGAGATTACGCAGCAGCATCTCAGACGCATTAAGTGTGCACGAGAAGAGGCCATTTTGGGGCCTAGACCCAACTGCCCTGCTTGCCCACCACCCCCACGCATAGAGGGCACCTTCTGCAGTTACAGCACATGTATGCACACCACACAAGCAACATCCTTAATGACTATACTGTCAAGAGCAACCACTCGTCTTGGAAGTAGCTCTTTATCTCCATATTGAAGGGAGCAATGTCCAAGCTGCCCCATACTTCCCAGCCCCAAGTGTACCTGAAAAATCCAAAAGATCAAGGGGGCCCAAAAAAAAAAAAAAACAGATTCAACAAACTGTGAAGGTTATTCATCTTCTCAATCATCAATCATCATTAGAGAAGGGCTTAAGAAAGATACAGAAATAAGAGTCAACAAATACAAATTGACATAGGTGCCTAGAAGCAAATGGAGTTTTCATATGTTCACAATCAAGTATAAGCATTATGTGAACATCAATCAAGAGTGGCACAAGAGAAAAAAATTCAGCAATATGACGCTCGTAGATTTTATGGCTTCGAAGTTGTTTGGAAATAAAACCCTCAGAAAACAACATCAATATTGCTTTTACTTTTAGTTTGGGCCTGATATACTTGATGCAAGTTACCATCATCGAATCTTAGAAAAAGGCATAGAATTTTAAGCACTATAAGTCATGCAAAATGAAATCAAAGATATACAATGCCATCGAAGACAAGACTACCAAATGCCCTAGATAATTAAGATGTAAAAGAACATAAACAATTTACCTGGAAACTTTTTTAAAGAAATAGACAACTGAAATCTATACATCATCTAATTAACTGCTCTGGAATCTCAAAGTCTGAAATAGGAACATTTCAGAGATAGTAATTCTAGCATAGTCACCTTATGCATGTTGATGAGATCAGACAAAAATGAGTAGGTGTAATATCACAAGTACATGAAGGTAAAGATTATATCACAAGTACATGAAGTAAAGATAGCAGACAGTGGTATAAAAGGCAATACTAATTGAAAAGTACAGTATCTTTCTTGCTAGGTCTGAGCAGCCTAGTAGCAAGTCCCCATTTTTCTCATTACTTCTATTAGCCACTTCCGTCCACTCTTATCTTGTGGAAATCAAATAAACTCTACTCATTGTGGAAATCAAACTAATGCAACCGGAAGCATTTACATGATAATTAATCACTATCTATGATTTTCTATTAAAGATGCAACTGTACTATTATACTCTTGAGTTTTGATTTTGAGCTGGTAACAGACCACAATAGACAAATAATCAGCACTCATAAAAGATTAGTATAGAAGAAATATATGATGTCACAGAGATCAAAAGTTTATTTGCTAGCCAATGGAGATATCTTTTAGAGCGCGTTTGGTTCGCGCTATGTAGCATTACAGGTTATGTCGACATAACCAGATATTTGAGATTACTGAATCGGATTACTACTTATCTTGTATTTACCGCGTTTGGTTAATACAGTAATATAATATTGAATTACAGTGTATATAGAATATTATGTTGGGTCATATTATAAAATTCAGTAATCCTAACAATAATGAATAGTCTATTCCAAAAATTACCATTTTAGTCAAATTTAATATTATTTTTATAAACTATAACTTTAATATAATTTGTATTGAATTTAAAATTTGAATTTAAATTTAAAATTGAAATATAAATTTTAAATCTGAATAAAAATAAAAATTAATATTTTAATTTAAAATTTAAAATTTTAAATTTGAAATTTTAAAATTTTAAAATTTAAATTTATATTTTAAAATTTAAAATTTGCAATCTAAATTTAAAATTTCAAAATTTTGAATTTTAAAATCTAAATTGAAATTTCAAATTTTGAATTTTAAAATCTAAATTTGAAATTTAAAATTTAAATTTAAAATCTAAATTTGAAATTTAAAATTTAAAATTTATAATTTTTTAATTAAAATTTTAAATTTCAAATCTAAATTTGAAATATAAAATATAAAATTTAAAATTTGAGAATTCAAAATTTTAAATTAAAATTTTAAAAATAAGTATAAAAAGGTCCAGGGGTTCGAGAGTGAAATTATAATTTTAATAATATGCAATATTACTGCCTTCAATAATGTGAGATAGATACTCGCACCCCTCGGTAAATTTTCGGTGTAATCTTGCACAATTTGTAATGCTACATTACCGAACGGATTACAAACGGGATAAACCAAATACAATAATCCTGATAGGATTACCTGTAATCTTGGCCAAGATAACGAACCAAATGCCCCCTTAGGTAGAAGTGTAATACGTTACTTGAACATAGCATATTTTGCAACAGATACCTAGACTTATGCTATCAAGGAGAACTAACCTAAAAAGATCAATTGAAGCAGTTTATTGATACAAAACGGCAGCAGAACAACCAAAAGTAGTTGCATAGAGTGATGAAGGATGATGAAAGACAACCAAAATGAAAACATTCAACCAACTAGTAGTTGATATTACATGGTTTGAGGATGTGATAATTGAAAGCAAGGATTTCAGTGCCCATCAACACCGGCTGTATCCACGTGTTTTATTTGCTGACAAATATCAAGCGATACAACCCCATACCGGCCAATGGCATGGGTCAAAACTCTCTTTTCTTTAAAATTAGATAGTTATCTCAATAAAGTTCAAAATTTTAATAAAAATATAATAAGCAAATAGAATATTTGGTGCCCAAAAAAAATAATATTTCATGCCATTATGCGTCGGCACAGGCATTTTACTGTGATTGGCACACATTGGCATGGCACAGCACGTGTCGTGCCGTTCGCAGCCATGCAGCCAAGTTTTCGATTGATTGTGTTACGGCACCTAAAAACCTTCATTGAAAGCAACTAGATATCTAACAAAATTTTGTTGTTTTTATGCACTATCTTATATTCTAACTATGTTGAAAAAGCTTCTTAGAAGTCCTTAGTGCTACTTGTATCTGCGAGCAAACCACATTATATTTCTCTGAAAGAAGAGTCAACTGCAAAAATCAGCATCCTTCAAATAACTTACACCTCGCCATATTCTGAGATGCTTGCAGTATGGTACTCACTCGCATGACACATGTATGATCTTCACAACGCTCAGGAGGTTCGTCTAGGAACTTAGCATAAG